>JAJOOR010003454.1:0-21022 GCA_036250505.1 Solanum acaule
TTTTTTCTCATTAGTCTCGTCACTTTAAATTATTCCCCTTTAGAAAAAAATTCCCCTTTGATTCATTCCCCCCTTAAGATAAATAAAAAATGAAAAATAACAATAGTAATAAATAAATAAGTTAAAATAAATGAGTCATTTTACCTAGTTAAAATTTCAAAAAGTTAGTTTAAATAAATGAGTTCTTTTTTACTTGGTCAAAATCTCAATGAAATTAGTTAAAACAATATGAGTTCTTTTACTTAGTTAAAAGTTTAAAATTAGTCAAAATTATTTTTAGTCAAATCGCCGGTCAACCGCAAGTTAGCGGGCATTCCGAGGGCCTAACACCTTCTCGGAATGTACATTGAACTTCGAACCCTTTTCAATTGATTTTATCTGTTTTAAATCTTTTGAAAAATCTTATATGTTTCTTGATTTTTATTAAAAATTAAGTGGCGACTCTGTTCTTTTGGAAATTCGATTCCGCTTAAACCATAAGTTTAATCGATTTTTCAAAACTCAGTCATTTTTCCTTTTATATATATTTTTTAAATAAAACAGAATATATGAAGTTAAAATTAGGTATAATTTATTCTAGATACACTGTATTAAAGTGGATTCACATGTATCTGGTATACATAAACAAATCTCATTCGCCTCCCTCCCATCTCGCTCACCAATCTCTGATACCAGATACTCCCTCCGTCCCATTTTATGTGGCAACATTTGATCGGGCACGGAGTTTAAGAAATAAATGAAGACTTTGAAATGTTTACCAAATTGCCCTTTAAAAAGTAAACTCACTTTTCTCTCTCCTCATAAATGTATTGGAGTACCATTTTAAAATTAAGTGGGACAAACAAGGGTGAAAGAAGAATTGTACCTTTAAATACTTACCATATAAGGAAATGTGACATTCTTTTTGGGACTGACCAAAAAGGAAATGGTGCCACATAAAATGGGACGGAGGGAGTACATGTGAATCACCAGATACATACATATACATGTATCTAGTGTGTATGCCTATCTGGCTCTCCATCTCGCTCCCCTCTCGCCTATATATCTGGAGCGTGATTCACATGTATCTGGGATACATGACTATATACCTCCACATCTCACTCGTCTCTCTCCCTATTTTCATATATTTTATAGCAAAAATATATATATTTAGGTGTATCTTTCTTAATATATAATAGTAAACTTTTAATTCGTAGTAATTAGATGCAAAATTATTTAGAAATATAAGTAGATTTTAATATATATAATATAGATGTATGTCTAATAAAGATGGTGAACTAGAGCTTTAATTATTAGAGACTTATTCGGCAACTTTACTGCCTCAGCTATAATGCTCTCCGTTTATATTATAGGATTAATAAACCTAAGATGGATCAATTACTGCTTCAATTGACTTTTCAATGTTCTAAAGGCCTATGAGGTCCATTTAGATTCTCTCACGTGTATATAAAAGTTACGAGGATTAATAGTAATAACTTAAATTTAAATTTTTTATTTTCCTGTTAATTTGATAATTTATATTTACATATATATTAAAAAATTGTTTTAGACCAAACTTTTTGTTTTTTTTAAAAAATAATCTTAAATTTGTGCCCAATCAAATATATCAATTTCGTTAACGCACAAATAAAAAAATAGTATCAAACAAAGTTAACATAAATTGATTCGTAAATCCGTCAAATCAAATTTGATTCGCAAAGTAGGTAAAATATTTTAATTTGAATTATTCGAAGGTGACAATTTTGCAGTCAACCTAGCTTCTCACGTGAAGGTCTAGTTGGATCACTTTGCAATTTACAATAGATAAAGATAAAATTTAGTAAATGGATCACATGAATTCAAATAACACAAACGGAAGAGATATTTGGAAGGTGCTTGTTTAAGTTCACGCTCATAATTGGTATTGATCATATATAAATTAGATTAATTCACTACAACTAAACAGACACTTACTATCAATAAATTATTACCTTTTACCAGTAATATTACCGTATAAATATTTATCGATAATTGAATTAATGACATTATTACATTCACGGTAAATATAAATAATACAACGATAGTTATGTTATTGCCGTTGAAGCCGTTATTTGTTAATGTAGTAATTATTCAGGTTATATGACAAAGTTTTCCTATCTAGATCACTTATGAACCTCAAGGAAAAATTAAACTTCAGTTGCTACAGTTTCATCAAGCACATACTAGTGTTGGTGAATTATATTTACCAATAAAATCAGACTTAATTATTTGTGCATCATATTAAATAATTTTTTTAAAAAAGGTATTATTGTTAATATCGTGAATCCCTTCCCCACCTTGTAAATAATTCAAAGTAGTAGTTTTATTAAATTCTAGCTAGCTACTTTATGTGTACTTTTTTCCTTGCAAGTTGCAAGCAAGAAACAATTATGAATATTGACATTAGCGCTGGTATCTTTCTTTTAGTCAATATAAGAACAGGAGCAATAACAATATTCACAGCAAAACTCCACTTTGGTACTAATTAAGTCATGGCTACTAATTATTCCTCTCCCTAAACAAAATCCTCCTCTTCTATTAAAGCTTTCTATGTGCTTCTTTCCTTAGCTACTATTGTGGGCTCAGTTGAATTTGTTAAGCAGATGGTTAAATGCACTGTTGTTAGTTAACATAGTATAGTCAGTTAAAGTTAACAGATTATGAGTTAGTTAGAAGTGTCAGTAATTCAGTTAGGATAATTGATTATATATAGAGGCTAAGTAGCAGTTATAAAGTCACACTTTTAGCATATGTAATTTCATTCAAGCAATCAATATACAATTCTCTGGGATCGTTGAAATGCAATCGTAATCTCTTGGTTCACCTGTAATGTGAGCAAGGATCTACTCAGTGGAATTCTATGTTCCTCCTGTGCGAATTAGGTATGGCTTGATCTCAATGAGAGGTTTGATAAGGTTAATGGATCTAGACTCTTTCAACTGCACAAAACATTTTCACTCTTACACATGGGACTATGCAAGTCTCTTTATACTACACGAAATTGAACCTATGGGATGAGTATGATTCAATTTTACATCCACCTAACTGTGATTGCAATAAGGCAAAGGACTATGTTGAACAAATGCAGTACCAACGATTGCTTCAATTTCTCATGGGATTAAATAACAGTTATTCACAGGCTAAAGGTCAGATATTGATGATGACCTGCCTTCCTAATGTGAATCAAGCTTATGTTTTGATTATACAGGATGAAAATAAAAAAGGAATTGTTGGATCTGTACAAGAAGGAATGGAATCTTTAGCACTGTATACTGCTAGTAATTTTAGGTCACCACAACCTAATTCTAGGCAGGCTTTTCCCAGGAGAAACTTCTATTCATTGTACTGTGACTTTTGCAATATGAAAGGACATACTCGAGCTGAATGTAATAAATTGAAGAAATGTGATCATTGTCATGCTACTGGACATGTGAAGGATAACTACTTCCAACTCATTGGCTATCTAGAAAATTTCAAAGGTAAGAAAAAAGTAAATGCAGTAATGGGAGATAGTGCTATGCAGAAACCAATGCCATTTATGCAGGATCAAATGACATGGAAGGCACACACAACTGTGGGAGAGAAGTCACATCCTAATCCATCTCAGATGAGTGATCATATGGGAGAACAACTCACACAAGACCAATTGTTGCAGATGATGAACAAATCCTCACCAGCACAACTTAACCAGATACTCAATGTCCTGCAAGGCAACAATAATACCATGAATACTCAGAAAAGTTCACACATGGCAGGTAAGTTTATTTCCTCTTTAAAGTGGATCATAGATACTGGTGCTACAGACCATATGATACATGATCACACTTACCTACATTCTGAGAATAAAATAGGCAGTATGAGAAGAGTGCAATTGCCTACAGGGGATTCAGCTATAGTTTCACATTTTGGGAGTCTTCAACTCAATGACACTGATATGATCACAAATGTGTTATGCATACCAACCTTTGAGTTTAATTTTTTGTCTGTCAACAAATTGACAAAATAATTAAATTGCTATGTCTCATTTTACCCTACACACTGTGTGTTTCAGGATCTCTTGTCTGGGAAGGTCAAGGGGATTGGTGAAGTTGAGGATAGATTGTATGTGCTGAATTGGAACACTAAGCAACATTAAAACAAGATTAAATCATTGTCTGTAGTGGGATCAGGAAAAAGAGATCCAAAACTATGGCATAAGAGACTAGGACATGTTCCTATGGAAGTACTTAGGAGAATAAAAGATTTCAATACATGTAGTAATTTTGCTATTGAACAGTGTATGATTTGCCCCCAAGCTAGACAAACTAAAGTTCCATTTCCAATGAGTCGCACTACAGTAGATGATGTTTTTGACTTAGTCCACATGGATGTATGGGGTCCATATAAAGTAGCTACTCATAATGGGATGAAATACTTTCTTACTTTAGTTGATGACAAATCTAGATGGACATGGACTTTTTTGATTGTTTTAAAGTCTGATGTAATTATTGTCTTGAGACAGTTCTTGATAATGATAATGACTCAGTTTGGGAAAAGTGTTAAAGTTTTCAGATCTGATAATGGAGGGGAATTTCTTAATACTAACTGTCATGATTTATTTGTTCAACATGACATTATTCACCAAAGATCATGTCCACATTCTCCGTAACAAAATGGGTTTGTGGAAAGGAAATATAGCACTTGCTAGAGACTGCTAGAGCTATCAAATTTCAGGGCCATTTGCCACATAGATTTTGGGGTGAATGTGTGGAAACAACAACATATATCATCAACAGGATACCTTTGTTTGTTTTAGGGAACAAGTCACCTTATGAGATCATGTAAAACAAACAACCCAGTCTTTCCCACATCAGAGTAGTAGGATATCTGGCATTTGCTACAAACATAATGAGAGATGATAAGTTTGCTCCAAAAGCTAGAAAAATAGTCTTTCTATGCTATGCTGTCAGTCAAAAGGGATACAAATTATTGGATATTGAGTCCAAAGTCATATTTGTTAGTAGGGATGTCATTTTTCATGAGACTGAGTTTCCCTTTCAGTCATCAGTTTTGGGTGAAAATGATGATCATGAACTTTCTGTATCTTTTTCACATGGAGGAGTATCTGAACTAACACCATGTGTTGTCCTCAGGAGTTCAGTGCATGTTAATGTTCCTGCTAATGTTTCTGCATGTACATATCCTATATTATGCACTGATGATAAGCACCATGTTCTTGATCAACATATGAACACGACAGATGTTGGAGTTTTTCAAGAAGATCAAGCATCACCTCATGTTCCCATCATTGTTTCTGATGATATCCTTATCCCACAAGAAGCCACCAGGAGGTCCAACAGACCTGCTAAGCAAAAAAAAAAAAAAAAAACAGACATGCTAAGCCTCCAATCTGGCATACTGATTATGTGTTAACACAGAAGAAAGCAATTGTCTCTTATTCCATATCTGATGTACTTGACTATCACAGCATCTCATCATCTTATAAGAGTTTTGTGACTAAGTTTTCTCAAGAAAGGGAACCAATTTCATACCAGGAAGCAATGCATGATCCTAGGTAGGTTGCAGCCATGAAGACTGAGATCCAAGTACTGGAAGATAACCATACATGGAGAATTGTTCAGTTGCCTAAAGACAAGAAGGCAATAAGATGCAAGTGGGTATACAAAATCAAATACAAGGCTGATGGTGAAGTTGATAGGTTCAAAGCTAGGTTGGTAGCCAAGGGTTACAACTAGAAAAAAGGTCTGGACTATCAGGAAACATTCTCCCCTGTTGTGAGAATGGGTACTATCAGGACAGTCATAGCTTTAGCTGCTTCACACCAATGGCCGATACAATAAATGGATGTATTCAATGCATTTCTTCAAGGTGACTTGTATGAAAAAGTGTATATGACTTTGCCACTAGGATTTGTCCATAAAGGTGAGCAAGGGATGGTGTGTAAGCTCATCAAGTCACTTTATGGACTCAAGCAGGCTAGCAAGCAATGGAACATCAAGTTGACTACAACTCTAATTGAATCTGGCTTTCAACAGAGTCATTATGACTATTCTCTGTTCACAAAGCACTAGGGAAATAACTTAGTAATTGTGTTGATCCATGTGGATGATTTGTTAATTACAGGAAATGATCACAAATTAATATTACACACAAAGGGAATCCTCAAGTACAATTTCAAGATCAAAGACTTAGGTGATTTGAGGTACTTTCTAGGGATTGAATTTGCCAGGAATGACACTGGAATCCTTATGAATTAAAGGAAGTATTGTCTTGAACTAATTTCAGACATGGGGTTAAATAGCTCAAGGCATGTTGGAGCTCCTATTGAGATAAACCACAAACGTACAACTGCAGAGTTTGATCTGCAAATCCCTTCTGAAAATGGAAATGACAAGCTGCTATTGATCCTGGAGTGTATAAAAAACTAGTAGGGAAATTGCTTGACTTAACAATGACAAGACTAGAATAGTTGCTAAGCCAGTTCATGCACAGTCCAAAGACATCTCACATGGAGGCAACAATAAGAGTAGTTAGATACGTGAAGCAATCACCAGGTCTAGGTATACTCATGTCATCCAATACTATTGATCAGTTGACTGCATATTGTGATGCAGACTGGGCTGCATGCCTAAACAACCGAAGGTCTATGATAGGGTACATGGTTACTTATGGGGATTCCTTGATCTCATAGAAATTAAAAAAAAACAGAACACCATTTCACAAAGTTCAGATGAGTATGAATATAGAAGTATGGCCTCAACAATTACAAAAGTTGTATGGCTGGTTGGACTTTTTAAGGAATTGGGCATACAACTAAAGCAGCCTGTGTCCATCTATTGTGATAGCAAATCTGCCATACAGATTGCTACCAATCCAGTCTTTCACGAGCGTACTAAACACATAGATATCGATTGCCACTTCATTAAAGAAAAGATTCAACTACGCATAGTTCAACCTATGTACTTGAAGACAGATGAACAACCTGCAGACTTGTTTACCAGCAAAGGACTTACTCATATGCAACATGTATACCTTCTTACCAAGCTAGGAATGAAGAATGTATTCTACATACCTAGCTTGAGGGAGGATGTTAAGCAGATGGTTAAATGCACTGTTGTTAGTTAACAGAGTATAGTCAGTTAAAGTTAACAAATTATGAGTTAGTTAGAAGTGTCAGTAATTCAATTAGGATAATTGATTATATATAAAGGCTAAGTAGCAGTTATAAAGTCACACTTTTAGCATCTGTAATTTCATTCAAGCAATCAATATACAATTCTCTTTCACTTGCACTGATCTTTACATGATTAATTTCAGTCTGGGCCATCAATTTCCTCAACAACCCATGATCAGTCAGTTATCTTGTTTAGCTATGCTGTTTGAGGTTGCACCTGTTGGTGTGAATGTGATGGATGCGAAAATTGTGGATTTATTACAGATGGTTTTAGATAAATTGTCATTAAAAATCCACGAGACGATCGATTTGACGAACAATGTGAACAGTGAAGGGCTGTGACAAACTTGTTTAATTATATTATGCTTACTGATTTTAATTAAGGTTGTTTCTAAATATATGTTGTGGCTCTCTAGTGTGAACGTACGAATTACGATCAATCATCACTAACTGATTAAATTAGTAGGAGTAATAAACTTCGTAGGTGTCATTTTAATTAAAGTTAAACCTATCTATATATAAGACTCTTTTTATGAGTGTCGGTGGTCTCATTACAGTAATTGATTTTGAGTCTTAATGAGTTACCGTGGACATTGCATCATATTATTTTTTTTTTAAAAGGTATATAATTTCTTTTTGACATACTAGCATTACTTGAAGAATTAAGATTTTATCTTGGTTCGATACCCTAATTGAGAGTGTTGCATGTTGTTGCATTGGAAACAAATTAGTATCCACCAGACAACAACACATTTATAAAGTTCTTTCATCCACTTTTAATTGTCATATTGTGCTTTTTGAAAGTCAATTTGACTAATTTTCAAAGTTAAATTAGATTAATTACACTATTTTGATATTTCAAACAAAAATTTAGATATTCAAAAACTATACGAAAAGTACTCTAAATTGCAATTTTTTGCTTATTAATTAATATGATGAAAAATACATCATAAAATGTAAGTCAAGTTCTTATCGTTTGACTCTAAAAAAAGGAAACCACGTCAACTAAAAGTGGACGAAGAGAGTATATATTATGGATAGATTACGATTCATCTTCTTGTAGAAGCTCCACAACTGTACCAAAAAAAGAAACTTGTAATTAATTCACTCGAGGGCAACTATGACATGACATCTTCTAGTGAACCTTTTCTAAACTCAACTAAAAGAAATCAAACACCTTTTCCTCCAAATCTCTCTATACTTTTATAGCCCTATGTGACGTCCCTCCACTTTACCATTAAAATTTTGCAGTTAAGAAGGAACGGAGGTTTCTAGAGTGGAAGAGAGGCTTGCGGAAAACTCTAGAACACCTTAGATATTTCAAGAAAACCTTGGAGAATTCTAGACAATGTAGAATTCTCTAGATAAGGGACCAAAGTGTAAATATCTTAGGGACTTCTCAGGTAAATATTAATTGTACTTTAGTCCTTAGCAAGTAGTATATATAGAGGTGCCTACCATTTGCAAAGGCACCAGCAAGCAAGTTGTAAGCAATCTTCCAAAGCAATACATAAAGCCTTCTTCAAAGCTCTCTCTTTTGATATTTCTAAGTCTTTCCTTTACATTCTCTTAGTGATCTTGTTTTAAAGGATTACATGAGCTTACGAGTTCTTGAAAGAATAGTGAGTAAGTTATCAAGTGCCGTACGAAGCTTTAGAAAAATCTCTAAGTCCGTGACAAAGTGGTATCAGAGCGAAGGTTCGATACTAAGGGAATGGCAACCGAGAGAGACGTAAACGCCGCTAGTACCACCAACGTTCGTCCGGATGGTGGAAAGAAGACCTGCAAGGGAAAGAAGCACCAAAAGAGTAATGAAGAAATGTTGTCGGATCCCACACCAAGTGAGGTGCTAACATCTCATCCACTCTCGACCACCGAGGCCACTGATGATGAACTTGGCGAGGAGGCTATTGACGTCACCGCTGGAGAAGATTGGGTCGCAAGGGTTGAAGTGGCAAGGCAGGCCGTGGAGATATTAGGCCAGCGCATGAATGTGGACGACGGCAAGTTCAAAACTCTTGAATACTTCACCCTTGAGGAGACCGAAAACATCCGTAAGGAGATGGAGGGACGTCAGCGGGCTGAGTTTGAGATGAAGGAGGCCATCACTTCCTTGGAGTGCCGACTCATGAAGGCATTAACCACAATTGAGACCATAAAGGCTGAGATAAAGGCACTCAAGAAAGGCATGGAAGCTGGAGGATCGATATCACCTGACCGTGATAGGGAGGCCAGAGTAGAGGCTCCTAAGCCACCTATATTTAAAGGCGTCCGTGACGCTCAAGAGGTGGAGAACTTTTTGTGGCACTTAGAGAACTACTTCAAGTGTAATCGGGTGAAGAGTGATGAAAATAAGATCAACACTGTCGTGTTGTATCTTTCAGAGATGACCATGCTATGGTGGAGACACAAGGAAGCTGAGATAGGGAAGGGGACGTGCACCATCAACGTGCACCACGTGTTCGGAAATGAAGAACATTGGTGCCATCATATGCGAACGGAAGGAGAAGGACGCCCAAGAGCAAGGACAGGACGCGGGCACGACACAACTGGGCATGGTAGGACTATGCGGGGCGATCGCCAAGCAGACGGAGAAGCCAGGAGACTTCAGCACACAGTATGTAGACATCTCCATTAATGGACGTACAGCTCGTGCCATGGTGGACACCGATGCAGAAGCAAACATTATGACCAAGATGGCGGCAGAAAGGTTAGGGATAAACTATGTTCCAAGCAACACCCGCCTCAAGACAGTTAATGCCCCACCGACTCCTGTGTGCGGGGTCGCGCAAGGAGTGAGCATCACATTGGGAAAATGGCAAGGTAAGACAAACTTTATTGTCGCTCATTTAGATATCTTTGATATCATTCTTAGGCAAGAGTTCTTCCGGCGCTACCACACGATGATCGACCCCCACCTCCAACGACTCATAGTTATGAAGCGGGAAGGGTCGTGTATGGTACCTCTAGTCAAGGAACCAAAGAAGAAAGGACATGCCCTCTTATCGGCTATACAGATCGTGAAGGGACTGAAGAAAGGGAAGCCAACGTTCCTAGCTACCATTGCAAGTTCGGGAAAAGACAATGGTGCTAATGAGTCCTTGCCACCGATTATAGAGAAGGTCCTTGAGGAGAACAATGACGTGATGCATGACGAGCTGCCGAAGACTCTACCTCCGAGGCATGAGGTAGACCACAAGATAGAGCTGGAGGTTGGAGCCAAGCCACCCGCGTATGCACCTTACCGCATGGCTCCACCCGAATTAAAGGAGCTAAGAAAGCAGTTGAGGGAGCTCCTCGAGGCCGGTCACATCCGTCCATCCAAGGCACCTTATGGCGCACCTGTACTGTTCCAGAAGAAGAATGATGGATCCTTACGCTTATGCATCGACTATCGGGCGCATAATAAAGTAACTATTAAGAATAAATATCCTATCCCGCTCATTGCAGATTTATTTGATATACTTTGACAGGCCAAGTACTTCACTAAGGTGGACCTTCGAAAGGGCTACTACCAAGTGCGCATTGCAAATGGGCATGAGCCGAAGACAGCGTGCGTGACCAGGTACGAAGCATATGAGTGGTTGGTGATGCCTTTCGGCCTAACCAACACACCCGCCACATTTTGCATGCTGATGAATAAGATCTTTCATCCCTACTTTGATCAATTCGTGGTGGTGTACTTAGATGACATAGTCATTTATAGCAACAACTTGGAGGAACACGTGGAGCATCTGAGGAAGGTCTTTCAAGTCTTACGGGAGAACCAGCTATACATCAGGCGGGAGAAGTGTGAGTTTGCCTAACATGAGGTGCACTTCTTGGGCCATATCATCAGCCAAGGCAAACTACGAATGGACGAGGCTAAAATCCGGGCAATCCAAGAATGGGAGGTGCCCACCAAAGTGATCGAACTACGATCATTTCTTGGACTTGCGAATTATTATCGCAGGTTCATAAGTGGCTACTTCGTAAAGGCCGCTCTACTGATCGAGTTGTTGAAGAAAAATAAGTCGTGGATTTGGAGCGAGGAGTGCCAGCAAGCATTCGAAGGTCTCAAGGCCGCGGAAACGGAAGAGCCGGTCTTGACGCTACCCAACTTTTCAAAAACCTTCGAAGTGCATACGGATGCTTCGGACTTTGCCATTAGGGGAGTCTTAATGCAGGATAAATACCCAATAGCATTTGAGAGTCGCAAGTTGAACGAGGCTGAACAACGCTACACAGTACAAGAGAAAGAAATGACAGCCATTGTACATTGCCTGCGCACATAGAGACACTATCTGCTAGGCTCCAAGTTCATAGTAAAGACGAACAATGTGGCCACCAGCTACTTTCAGTCACAAAAGAAGATCACCCCGAAGCAAGCTAGGTGACAGGATTTTCTAGCAGAGCTCGACTACATCTTAGAGTACAAGCCAGGAAAAGGCAATGTTGTGGCCGATGCACTAAGTAGGAAGGCCGAACTTGCTGCCATCACGATAGCCCATTGTGATATTCAAGATGCAATCAAAGATGGCATGCAACATGATCCCGAGGCCAAAAAGATGATGTAGTTAGCCACCCAAGGAAAGACAAGGCAGTTTTGGGTAGAGGATGGCCTTTTTCTCACCTGCGGTAAAAGGGTCTACGTGCCCAAGTTCGGGTCTATCAGGAGGCGGATCATTAAGGAAAGCCACGACACACCGTGGGCCCGGCATCCAGGGCAGCGAAGAACGAGGGTGTTGATCGAGGCTATCTATTTTTGGCCACGCATGCGGGACGATATCGAGAGCTATATACAGACTTGTCTTGTGTGCCAGCAAGACAAAGTGGAGCAAAGACATCCGGGTGAACTACTGGAGCCACTACCCGTAGCGGAGCGTCCATGGGAAAGCGTGACCATAGACTTCATCACTTTCCTGCCTAAGTTCGACGGGTATGGAACTATCATGGTCGTGATAGACAGGTTCTCAACGTATGCTACCTTCATACCCGCCACAATCGAATGCACCGCAAATGAGGCCGCTCGATTGTTCTTCAAGAACGTGGTAAAGTATTGGGGGCTGCCTAGACATATCATTAGCGACTGAGACCCCCGCTTTACTGGAAACTTTTAGAGGGAGCTGTTCGAGATACTTAGCACAAAACTTCATTTCTCCATGAGTTTCCACCCGCAGACCGACGGCCAGACCAAACGCGTCAATGCCCTGTTGAAGTGTTACCTGAGGCACTATGTCAGTGCGCATCAAAAGGATTGGGCAAGACTCCTAAACATGGTGCAGTTTTCATATAACTTGTAGAGGAGTGAGTCCACTGGGCGCACGCCGTTTGACTTGGTGACAGGCCAATAACCCCAAACTCCGCATTCTTTACCGGCTGCTTTCAAAGGGAAGAGTTTGAGAGCTTACCATCTTACCAAAGGATGTGAAGAGCAGCTTGACTCTGTCAAGTCCTACTTGGACAAGGCAGCAGATGAAAAAGTTTGCCGACTGCAAAAGGCATTCCTCGGACTATAAAGAAGGCGACATGGTCTTGGTAAAATACAATCCGAGGCAGTTCAAGGCACTAAAGGGCATTCATCAAAACTTAGTGCGAAAATATGAGGGTCCGTTCAAGATCGTTGCCAAGGTAGGCAAGATCTCATATAAGGTGGAGTTGCCTCCACACTTCAAAATCCATCTGGTGTTTCATGCAAGCGTCCTCAAGCCGTACCATGAGGACAAGGAAGATACTAGCCGGAACCAATCACGACGGGCACCCATTACTGTCACCGCCTCGCATAACCGGGAGATTGAAGTTATCATAGACTATCAAGCCAAACGGAAGCGGGGTCAACAAGCCAACGCCATGTTCCTTGTGCATTGGAAAGGACAATCTCCGGAGGAGGCCACATGGGAAAAGACCTGTGGCAATTCAAAGACCAAGTCCGGGAGTTTCTGCAGCAATGCGCCGCGGTCGTCGCATCATCAGGCGGGGGAGCGTGTGATGTCCCACCACTTTACCATTAAAATTTTGCAGTCAAGAAGGCACGGAGGTTTCTAGAGTGAAAGAGAGGCTTGCGGAAAACTCTAGAACACCTTAGATATTTCAAGAAAACCTTGGAGAATTCTAGACAATGTAGATTTCTCTAGATAAGGGACCAAAGTGTAAATATCTTAGGGACTTCTCATGTAAATATTAATTGCACTTTAATCCTTAGGAAGTAGTATAAATAGAGGTGCCTACCATTTGCAAAGGCACCAAGCAAGCAAGTTGTAAGCAATCTTCCAAAGCAATACATAAAGCCTTCTTCAAAGCTCTCTCTTTTGATCTTTCTAAGTTTTTCCTTTACATTCTCTTAGCGATCTTGTCTTAAGGGCTTACTTGAGCTTACGAGATCTTGAAAGGATAGTGAGTAAGTTGTCAAGTGCCGCAAGGAGCTTTAGAAAAATCTCTAAGTCCGTGACACTTAGCTGCTTTTTTTTTGCTCATTTGCAATAGGTTCTGTTGCAATATTCTTCCATGGCAACAACTCTTTTCTTTCCATCAAATCTCCAAATATTTGTGAACACGTTGTTGATCAATCATCATGCTTAGCCATTGTGTCCAAAGTCTAATAACACCATTATATTCAGCCAAAACCAATATAAGGTAGAGAATATTACAAATGATTTTGCACAAAACATCATCCTAAATCCAAGAAACCACCACGTTGATTAAAAATGTCCGTTTCGGATTAATAATAAAAGAGAGAAATCAGGTCTATCAATTTGCTAAGAGTTGATGGACATGTCTCGTAACAAAATGACGGACTCAATGGTAGTACTTAGGAAGTTTACTTTTTCAAATTCGATTTATTTTGATGCTCATACATGCATGGACGAACTTCATGGTTCCATTCAATTCTCAAAGACTTAATATCAAAAGCAAGTGCTTCTTTGTCTTTAATGGTTACATTAGCACCAAGAAAAATGTACCACGTTGTATGACAATCTCTACCACGTATAATTTTAATTTTGTATTTATAACATACTCAACAACAGTATACATGGATTCTTACATTGAGAATTATATAGATCCAGAAGGTTGGCCGGCCCCATGGGATGGTGATTTGGGCTTGGACACATTGTACTATCGTGAGTACAAAAACAATGGGCCAGGTGCTAATACAAGCAAAAGAGTAAGAGCAACTAGCAAACATCACATTTATA
The DNA here is from genome assembly GCA_036250505.1 of Solanum acaule. Classification (NCBI taxonomy): domain Eukaryota; kingdom Viridiplantae; phylum Streptophyta; class Magnoliopsida; order Solanales; family Solanaceae; genus Solanum; species Solanum acaule. The sequence goes on from JAJOOR010003454.1 coordinate 14,365, forward strand.
TGCTACATCTATAGTTTGCATAATTGCGCTCCATAACAAACTTTATGCTTGCTATGACTATTAATATGTATATTTCTCTATACATATACAAAAGAAGTAATTGTATAATCTGTTTCGGTATACATACACAAAAGAACAACAACAACAACAACAACATGCCCAGTGAAATCCCACTAGGTGGGGTCTGGGGAGGGTAAAGTGTACGCAGACCTTGCCACTACCTCGTGGAGGTAGAGAGGCTGTTTCCGGGAGACCCTCAGCTCAAGAACAACAAATCTAAGTGACAGGAGAGATACATACACAAAAGAACCAATTGTATAATCTGTGTTTGTATAAAGCGAGAAAGAGAGAAAGACAAAAGAAAACTGGGCAGGGAAAGATCTATATTTGTATAATCATACGTGTATAGGACGAAAATATATGTATTTGTATTTGTATATACAACTTTCTCTCAATTTATACAAACACAAACGCAATTTATACATTTATGTTTGTATAAAGTGAGAGAGGCGAGTGAGAGTGGCGAGCGAGATCTAGGAGAGGGGAGAGAGGGGAACGAAAAGATATGTATATATACAATTTTCTCTCGCTTTATACAAACACATTTTATACATTTGTGTTTGATTAAAGTGAGAGAGGCGAGGAGAGACTGCCTAGCGAGAAACGAGAGTAGCGAGCAAGAAATTCAAGGAGAGAGGCGAAATGGCAACAGTTTGCTACGGGTTACAATTAAATCAAACTGTGGTTATAACATTTAATTTGAATAAATAGTTTGCTATTTTATATAATTTTTCCCAAAGAGTAATGGGAATGGAAGGTCTACCATATAATTACTCAAACTTCTGTGGCAATGAAATTTACTGTGTCTGATGCTTCAAGGAGGTTCTTGGATCAAAGATACTGGAGTATCCTTCATATTTGAACTTTCAAACTAGTAGAAAGTCGGTCAGTGAAAATAATTATATTTTCTAGCTAAATATACAAAAAAGAATATATACTAGTTTGTATCAAGAATGTATATTTTATGTATATCATACAGTAATATACAAAAAATCTACATTTCTTGATTATTATTTTGATGTGCATGCGATTGCACAAGGTAGTTTCCCCGTAAACAATTGCATTTGGAAATGAATGATTTTGAGCTATTAGGTAATACTACTTCTACAATACCCTATGAGTTGGGCCGATGTCAGATCATGACTTTCTGTAACTTAAACTCGAAACCTTTTACCGACTAAGATTAATATAGGTGATTAACCCTAATATTTACATGCCTAAATTTGAATTTTTAGACCTGCATAGGCTAATCTAATTGTGAAATCAGTTTAATTAGCAGGTAGAACTAAACTATTGGCAATTTAATTTCATCATTAGATTATTCACTCGACAAATGCATATCAATTTCCATCGTACTTTGAGCCTTTGATCTAAATGTTGTTTAATTAAAGGGAATTCTCCGCATAACAATAAGAATTATTGTCGTATGATCAGAAAGATTTTAAAAAAAAGACGTATAAATACAATATATCTAATGTAGTTCGACTTTTTCTCAAGTCATGTCCATAGCTATCCTTGTCAAATTAAAGAAATAATTAATCTCTCACAGTACATCAAGTTGATTCCAATTAATTAGTTATAACATTCCTTTCATATCTATCATCTACAGCTGCATCAAAATTTCTGATGTAACGTCATGCAAAACTGATTTATATTTAAAAATTTTATAATCCAAAACTACTAACACAAAGAATAAAATTCTTGAATAATAATCTTTCAAGATTTGGACTTAAGAATTAAAAGCAGCAGCTGTCTGAAGGTGATCAACACATTTCTAATTGAAGCAATATGAAACTTCCACGATGCTGCATTAGAATTATTACATACAAACGTGGTTCCAACTTCCAATTGTTGTTTTTTAATTTTTATTTTTTTTTGTTTAATTTCATTCTCCAATTACACATAGCAAATAGGTAGGATTTTTGCTAGTGAAAATAAATAAATTAGAGAACGCCACATGACTTGTGTCATGCTACAAATATATTAATTATCTAAAAGGAGAATGATTCTAAGAGACATATATGCAATTTGGATTAAACAATTTAATTTAAAGATTTAGATTCGATTATTTATTCTGTTTTCTTACCTTTTAAAAAAAAGAACCTGACAGTTGGTAAGAATACCGTTATTTGATGTACTTAATTAGGTATCTCAATTCTAACTAATTATTTTGTTCTAAACTAAAGGGACTCATTAAAAGGAGAAAAAAAAAATGCACCAATGAGTTAATAGATGACTTGAGCTTTATATCTTGATTAATAATCATGAAAGAGAATAAATTAAGGATAAGACTTTCATGATTGGCTACAAGTGGATGGCCTTATAAATGCTACAAGCACGTAAGCCTCAAAATATTAAGAAAGAACTTTAATTAGACTGTAATCCAATATTGTAGGTAGTTAATCATATTTAAATTGGCATATTAAAATTTAAAGTCAACAGTATTACAGATGTAAAATACCATAATATCAACATTAATTTTCTAGAAATATTCTTGTTAGGGTGGGTATATCAAAGTTACGACCTTGTAAAATTTTGATATGAGAGTTTTGATTACCGTATGGATAACTCTATTAAGATTTCCATTTTATATAAGTTAAAACCGAAGGAAGACTAATGTCAAAATTAGAGAAATCCAAAATGTAGATCCTAAACTAGAAAGAATGTAACTACTATAATTATCATAAAATATTGCTAAAAATATATACCAATAACATAGATCCTAATGCATAAGGAAAATAAAGTACACTTAATCAACATAAATCTTAAAATAGAAGAAATGTAAGTATTACAAAATATTTTCAAATATATTGTTAATAATCCCTTTCATGAACACTTAATTGTTCTTCTCCATTTCAAATTTCTAGCCCTTCCATTACATACTTTATGTATTTTCAGTAACGCTTTTTATACCATTAATTAAAAATAATAATGTAAATTTTCTTTTCAAACTGAAGAGAATTAACTAGGCATGCATGTGCTTTGTATTATTGGAGAAGTTTGATTTATATATATTCATAACTCCTAAAAATGTAATCAAATGTTATTTATTATCACTTATTTTCATCTTTAATATTGTTACTTTGAACTTGCTTTCTTAACAAGAAGACATCTTCTTCTTTTCTATAAATCCTAAACTAATAAATAAATACTCTAAAATTAATGTAGATCCTAAATGAGATGGAAGGTAAATATTACAAATATTATAAAATGTTCCGAAAACTAAAAAGAAAAAAAATATATTTTATAATTAATATAGATCTTCAAGTTTTAAAAATAATTATCATAGATATCTCTAATAAATATCTATTAATAAAGAGTCCTATTATATTCCCCATTACCTCTTTTCTCAACTATCTAGCTTATCATGGCATGCTAACCAACAAAAAGAAAAAAAAGGAGGAGGAAGGGAAATATGTGTTGCTATTGTAAAAACACAAAGGGTCTTAGCGAAATATTGTTTTATCCCATGTTTAAGTGTTTAATCGAAATAGATCATAGTTTGAATGTCTAAATGACTTGATGGAATTTTCTAACAAATTAAAAAAATTATCGATATATTTAGTCAAAAAAATTAAAAGATAGTAAACAAGAATTAGTGTTTTATTCAATTTGAGAAAAGAATTCCAAATTTGATAGGGAAAGGATTGATGTGGGCATTGGGTGAGTTAGGGACAATAAATTGTAGTGGATGTGGCTAGCTAGAAAAGACTTGGTGGGAGGAGTGGAGGGTGGGTAGGTAGCATATGGGATTGAGTTCCATGAAGAAGGATATTAATTAACATGTTATGTTTACACAAGGATACCATTCCAATCCCTACAATTAACCCTATACATTTTCTGACGCTGAAATTTTATCTACCTATCCACTCCCAATACTATGAAGGAGAAAAAAAAACTCAGACTCCGTTTGCTTAACTTTAAAAAAAAGTAGCTTTTAAAAGTACTTTTAAAAAGAATTAAATTTTAGTATAACTTTTAAGTTAAAAAATGAAAAGTTGGGTAGTATTTACTTTTAATTTTTTAAAAATCATTTAGAAATATTTTTAACTTTGTCAAACACTTTCAAAAACTAAAAATAATTTAAATTAAAATCCAAAGAGGCTCTCAATCTCTCCTCTTTTCTTTTTTCTTTTCTTGGAAATTTGGGATTTTTAAATTATTTTTTTTAAAAATTTAATTTCAACAATTTTCAATATATTTGTAGTTATGTACTAGTACTAGAAAAGAAAATGACAGGACTCCGCGATTTACTCTCTTAACAACAAAGCCACCTATACGCCAACAAAACATTTACAACACTTCTTATAACAATAAGCCATTAAATGTTATTTATTTATTTAATTTATGTTGTAGTGGTGGAGTATATATCATATTATTTTCCATTTTTAATTATGAAAACTAATTCAGTGGGATATCCTATTTCTTAAATTCGTTGCTATTTTTATATTGTTATTATATTATTATTTTGGAATTATTATGTTGTTTGGTCCCTTGATTATTGATAAATCATGATTTTAATCCTCATTTTATTTGACCAAGCATAATTCAACCTTTAATTAGCGCCCTTTTTGGTCTATTAATATGAACTGTATTAGGCTTAATACGGAGTAACCACATACATTTAATATACTCTAATACACAGATAATTGAGCGATTTAAGATTTAATAGTTCCTTAAATTTGTAAGGGTTTACTATAAAAAAAAATAAAAAAATGCACCCATCAATTTTTAAATATAGAGTAATACCACAAAGTTAAATATATTGATAAATGAGTGATTTAACACTTGATAATTTTTTAAATCTATCATTGAATTGAAGGTTAAATATGCAAAATCGTGAAGACTAAAATAAGAATTTGTTGATCTTTGGGGAATAGAAGTGTCATTTTCCCTTTGTAGTCTCTATGTTCTTTGTAAACAAACCTCAACCCTTTCTTTTTTTGTGAGGTTTTCGTGGTTGTCCACCTCTAACTTTCTCTCTTTCCCTTCTTCCCCTAATTCTTCTTCTTCAACTCTCTATTTTTGTACCATTTGCCACTTTTCTCTTTCTTTCCCTTTTCATTTCTCACATTTTCCCTCTTTCGCCTTTTTCTTGATTTCAAACTATTGTTTTTTGCATGGTTGGTTTCTTGGTTGTTACATTTTTACTATGCCTAGATTACTTGAAGAAAGATGATGGGCAATGCAGCAGTAAGTTGAGGAGAAGGAATACCCCTTTCTTTTCTATCAGATTTTATCAAGAAAGGTATTCTACTCAACCCCCAAGACAGAAAAAAGATTCAATCTGTGCATTATGCATTTTCTGTATGTTGAGAAGGGTAATTAAAGGTCAATTTTTTTATTATTGTGTTTACATTTTTTGGTTTAGGCAAAGGAATTGGTTCTTCACATTTAAGTGCTGCTGCTGCTGCTTCTATCTGTATTCTGTTTCATCTCTGTTTGTTGTATTGGGGTTTTACATACTCTTCTATGGGAACCAAAATGAAGGGGATCTACAAATACATTTCTAATATTTTTGGTAATTCCCTTTTTTTCCCTTTAGCCCCATATCCCTATTTTAGTTTTTGAGTTGATTTTTTTATTGTGATTACTTACAGTTGTGAAGGAGAGGGAGATAGAAATTGGATTTCCAACTGATGTTAAGCATGTGGCACATATTGGTTGGGATGGACAATCAGGCAATGCACCTAGTTGGGTATGTTTTTAGTTTTTTCAACATTCTTTGGTCCACATATTTATATCTGCCCTTTTCTAAATTCATCATTTTGTAAGAAAGATTCTTTTTTTTTTTAATTTTCATATACCTAATATTTTGTTTGTTTGGAACTTTATAGATGAATGAATTCAAGACTGGGCCTGATTTTGCAGCAACTTCTATTGGTAATTCTGGTTCTGCACATTCTCCATGGGCATCACAAGGTTAATATTTTGCCTCTAAAAACTCTCCTTTTCCCTCTTGTGTGCTCTTTTCACTACCAATTGTCTTGTGACAAGCCAAGAATAATGACTAAAGATGTGTTACATATTATTGAATAGTTGGAATCATTCGGAAAGAATCAAGAAAACAAAGCAAGTGTCTGATATGTTGCTTTAAAACATGTGCAGTGTTTATAATCAGACAATGTCCCAATGGCTGTAGGGTTTTGTCACGGGTTGAGATGTTGATTGAAATATGATAAACTTGTCCTATGTTTTGTACAAATGTATAGAAAAATCTGTTAAAATGGACAGGACAATTCATTCTTTTATTTGTTTTATAGTTTTCGTCTTGTTTTGTTTTTCTTTGAAGGGTGTTTATCACCTAGGAGAATTCAAATTTACATTTTTAAATGCATCAGATTTCCGAATGACATATTCTCAAGTGTTATTTGAAATGAATCAAAAATAAGGTTGAAATGAAATGTGACTGCAGTTTGCATTTGTAATCCAAATTATATTAGGTAAATCTGAGTTGGTGCAAAAAGTTTAAGCTTGTGAAAATGAATTTACGTAGGGCCAAAGTCCTCAATCCAAAGGGACCCCAAAGATTCTTTGCCTCAAACCAGGGAAAGCTTTGGACTTATCTGTCACAGAAAGGTCTTTAACTTGGCACCAG
>JAJOOR010003455.1:0-42190 GCA_036250505.1 Solanum acaule
AACCATCCAAGTGGACCAACAAGTCTTTAATCATTGAAATGCAAAAATATAACAGCTAAATTTCTTTTGAGGTCCTTTTTTCTGAGATATCTTTTGACACTGGTTGAGCAACAATCAGCCCCATCTGTCAATTTAATGCAACACTCGCTCTAGCTTTCAACATGCTAATGAACCTGAATACTTTTGTGTACGTGAATATATGTTATATATATATTTACTTTATAAGATTACTTCATGGCTGGCGATTCTTGGTTGCCTGAAATTGGTTTCTCTTGATCTTTTACCTGTGGGCTCAGTGGCTCTTTTGTATTGAAATCTATCACAGTGAGATTAACCTGTTTAGAATTCAGGAACATATTGTTTGGCTTACCTTTCAAATTAAAAATCAGAACATTTTATTTATTAAGCCAACCCAAAGCCAGTTTAATAATGCAGTACTGCTAATTCACTAGTGATAATACTTTATATTAGTTGGTGTATAACTGGCTCATATTGGTACTGCAGAATCGACCCGCTTTTGACAAGCCTGTTCGGATCTACAACTAGTCTTCTAAATGACTGATCAATACCTTTGATGGAGCATGTAAAATCCCGCGAAGAAGCAGCACTAGGATCATCAGAAGATGACAGCTGACAGTTAATGCAGTGATGTCTCGGTGGTAATTTATCTTTTGCCCTCCAAACGTGGGCAAGCAACACCATATTTAATTCAAGCAGGTTTAGGTGGCTGAAAACGTTGATTCCATTGTAATTTTAGGCAACGCACATGATTTTGGGTGGACGTATATAGAGGGTATAGATGTTTATTTTGACATTTCCTGTTCCTCACTTTTGGCATTCTCAGTTCTCTCATAATTATATTGTCTGGAAAACTAACGATGTAGAAGAACAGAAGGCTGGGATTTCCCATAGTGACATTGTTGTAGAACAGTTGAAAGGGATATATCACAGTTTTTTAGTGTCTTTGTTTGCAAAATGTCCGACTCGTAATAATTGAATTTATCTTTTTCTATTTAAATTTGAATGAAATAGAGTTAGCTTCTTTTTTTTTTTTTTTGGTTTTCTATCCGGTACTTACATTGGATTCGTGCTTGGTAGGCCCATTCAGGGTAAATACACTCTACCAATTTTATTTTTTTCATACTTGAGGCTTATAACCTAGACCTTTGGTTAAGGTGGAGCAATCTCTTTCAATCCATCCACTGTACCATATTCTTTGCTGGTAATAGAGTTGACGGAATGCTTATAGTCTATCGTCCTCAATTTGCTTAATTTGTTTTCACATATGCTTAAGTACGATCTACCTTTTAAATATTTTCTCCAAAATCTTCAAAAATACTCCTCTTATTCGTCTCCCTTCTTTAGAGTCTATTTTCTTATGCTTAGTATGTCGTTTATATGCTTTTTAATAAGTGAGATGCTTCTGCTTATGACAGTCTTTGATCTTAGTTGAGTTGGGATAAAATTTAGCTCTTTCACTTCCATTAAGAAAAATAATAAATACAAAGTGTAGTTAATTAAGTTATTCCTATTAACTGAATGCTTTTTGAGGATTGAGATATATTAAGAACGACTTTTTATTTACGAGTATGATTTGTATGGTAATTGTTTTGAGATAAATTTTTTAAGCTAAAGTGACCATTAAAATGGAAAGGAAGGACTCGCCTGTCTTAGTTTGGTGGAAAGAATTATTCGGTATTTGTTATTCTATGGTATTAGAGGTGTGTGCAAAGTGATTCAAATACTATAATTATCAAAAAAGAAAAAGAAACAGGGACGGAGGGAGTATTATTTAGATGAATTATGTTATTTCTGATTGTCAATGGTAATTTATAAGATGTTTAAAATGATATTCTCTTTATTTATTTTGCTAGTTCACACCAAGAAAAATAAAAAATGGCAGAAATTTTCAAATTCCAAACTATATTCAATACTCATATTTGATCAAATTATTCTTTAATAGTGTACTCAAATATATATTTTTCATTATTTCTTTCCTATGTTTTTTTTTCTTCCAAAATAAGTATTACTAGAAGGTTCGAGCTGCCGTGACGTTTTGGTCATCAGGAGTCCTAAGTTGTCACTTGTCACAATGTGTTCCCTATTTAAATATATTTATTATATTATATTATATAGAGTATGTACTTTTTTTGGATGGTAGTTGAAACATCTACGTTTATGCAGTATTTTTTTAATCAATCTAAAGAATGACACATTTATATATTTAAAAAATATTTTAACTTTACACTTTCTATTTTATCATTAATGAAATAATTTATATTCACACAAATCACAAGGTTAAAAAATAGATTCAAAAAAATGGATAAGAAAAGAAGAAGCACAATGGGTGTGTCCGGCATGAAGAAAAATGTTTTTTTATAAAAAATAAGTGGATTTCTTTCTTATTTTCTTGTTCTCAATACGTAAGTAAAAAAATATTATTCTAAAATCAATAATAATAACAATCTACCTAATGAAATTTCACAAGTGAGGTATGAAAATGTAGAGTCTCTGTACACAGATTTTACAACTAATTCGTGAAAATAGATAGACTGTTTTCGAAAACTCCTCTATGAGTGGTCTAACAAATACTGTGAGAAGTGAAGGCTGCTGGGCTACGGGTGTGGAGTGATAGAGATGGGAGATACGGGATATAATCTGTTGGAGGGTGGGAAGGACACGATGAATATAGAATGTAACTTGTTTTTTCCTATATTCACTAAGAAGAAAATTAATCATTTTTCTCATTGTTAACAATTTTGTTTGTTACAAAATTAACCAATCTAATATGTTAAAATTGACTTCGTACCGAACACACTTACAAATAATTAAAAAAACAACACATATTTGTATTTTTCTTTCTTAATTTTCGAAAAGAGGGAAATAAAAAGAACGGACACAACCGGTATTGAAAGGGCGCGAAATTAATAACCGTTCGTCTATTTTATGATTAATATAAAAAAATACCGACTTAATTAATTAGATTCATTGTCTAAGGTACTGTTTTTTAATTTAAAAATAATTCAAAGATTTTCTTTTTTCTTCATTTTTTTATGGTTTTATTTCCTTTTTCTTCATCTTTACCAACTCTAGACAAAGTTTCACTTTTGGAAATACTTTAATTATTGAAAAGGTACATCAAAAACATAAAATAATCCAAACATGGAAATTTCTTGTTTTTGACGCTATGTAAAAAAAATAAAAAATTCCAAATTGTTGTTTTCTCATTAGAATCAGAGTCAGAATTTGCAGTTTATAAGTTTTTTTAATTCGTGGATTTTCATTAGAGTCGTAGTCAGAATTTGTGTCTTTCTTTTGTACTTATCATACATGCATACATAGACTATTTTTTTTACTTCCAATGATACTTTCTCCCCAAGTTTGCCAAAAAACCTTTATATATACTTTGATTCTTTTTTAACTTTCTAGTTTTTACTATAAGCTTTTTAATTTTGCGATTTTGAAATTGCAGAGTTGTTGTGCAGATTGAGTACAAAAATGGGTCGATTTCATATACAAAAGATGTTGATTATGTTAGTTTTATTGTTACAAAGTTCATCATCATGGGGTTGGTTCTTTTCTACTAATAAGAATAACAAGAATGATTATAAACAAGAACAACAAAAATTTTCAAATAACAAAGTTGTTAAGTTGATGTCTGATTTCTCCATGGATGTTTTTGAGAATTCACAAAAGGGAATTGAATTAATCGAAAACGCGGAGCAAAAGATGTTGCTTACAAATTCTTGTTGGCAAAGAAGTTATCAGAATTTGTTTAGTGTATGTAGAAAAGCTCTGCCTGATGAAGAATTGAAGTCTAGACTTTCTTGGAATTTATGTGATTGTTTTCAACAACATACTGGAAGATCACCTTTGCCTTATTGTGATGCAAAATCATCAATGACTAAATGTTTACAGAAATTGGATAATGATGTTCATAAGATTTATTTGGCTTTCTATATTGAAACCCCTGCCATTTGCCAACAATTGCAGTAAGTTTTCCCTTTTTTTGGTTTAGTGAAAGTTATACTAACTTGTTTGAATGATTAATTACGTATCGTTTCATAATGTATTGTATTGGTAGTTTATTGGATGTTTCATAATAACTTGTTTGGATGTTTCAAATTTGGTTCTTCTTGACACATGGTTAGTTTGAACTATATTGTTTTGATGAATACAATATTTGGACTGTCGTTATATAATGTCATACTAGAGGTGGTAAGTAGTTTCTTGATCTTCAATTTTTGTCTTGTGCTTCGATTATAGTATTATTTTGTTGTAGTTATTGTTCTTTTTTCAGATTGTTTTGTAATGTTTTCATTAGTATTTTGTCGTGATTTCTTCACTTTCATATTTCTTTTCCCGAACTACTTTTCTATGCTTTTCCTTGAGCCGAGGGTGTATGGGAAACAACCTCCCTACCTTTCAAAGTAGGGGTAAGGTCTGTGTACACACTACCCTTCTCGAACCCCACTTGTGAGATTATACGGGGTATGTTGTTGTTGTTGTACATAATGCCACACATCAATAATATGAATTATAAGCTTACAATATTATATAGAAAAGTTGGATATATTGTAGAGTTACTAAGACTATTACTAAACAATAAGCAAAGGTGATAGATAAAATGAGACTTTCGTTGTTACATGACGATGAATTTAACGATACTATACACTAGGTAAGAACCATCCAAACAAGTTGTTTATAAATTGAGGGTCTTATGCATTTTGACGATTGCAGGAGAGAAGCATGGAAGCATGTAACAGAGAGGTTGGTGAATACTTTGAAAGATTCTGCTGAATTTGCTGAGGAAAAATTAGATAACATACTACATGTAGGGGATTTGCTATTGCAAAACTCGAAACATGTTCAAGAATCATTAGCCTCGATTGATGTTCGTACTCAACAAGTAGCAGAGACTTCCAAGAACGTTGAAGGCCGGGTGAACGCTGTGTTGAGTCAATCAGAAGTAATTTTGGAGCAATCTAAAGGGATAGCATCTTCCCAACTAGAGTTGAATGAAGGCCAGGCGAAAATGAAGGAGAGTTTGCACGAAAACATGGCGATAGTTCATGAATCGTATACTAATCTAGACCATGGGATCGATGGTTTAAGGACTAAAACGGAGGACATTGAAGACGAGATTGTGAAAGTTGGAGATGAAATGAGTTGTAGGATGGATAAATTGCAGAATAAAGCCAATGATATTGGGAATATTGCTGGCCAAGCTTTGAGTAAACAGAAACAACTTTTGGATGAACAATATAAAGCTCTTGATGGCCTTCAACTCCTTCATAATTTTCAGTCTCAAGCACTTGAAGAGAGCAGGTAAAAACTCGTCAACCATAACTTCTCGTGTGGTTCTTATGTTCCTTACGACTATATGCCTTACTTGTTGTCGTAGGTCAACTTAACCTTATAGTGTAAGTGTATTGTTAAGTGTTTCCGCGACATTTGAGGATTGATGTAATGCAATATGTTAATACTTTTACAGGGGAACTCTGAAACAATTGGCTCAATTCAGGCACGAGCAACAAGAAGAGCTTCTAAGAAGGCAAAAACAACTACAACAAACTCATGATCATCTAGTTGAGAAATCAAAATCAATATTAGCTGCTCAGGTTTGTTATTCTCAAATCATCATATTCACTTAATTTCTTGTACTTGTTCATTAATTTTCATCAAATTGTGTCAACAGGAAACTTTTGAGTCTAAACAAGCAAGCATGTTTCTTGCCTTAGACAAGCTATTCACCTTGCACAATGCTATGCTTCTTGAATCAAGAGTGATCAAAGCTTTCTTGCTTTACTCGTTATCGATCTTTCTTCTCTACATGTTCACCAGCACAAAACAGACGTATGACGTGAGACCTAGGCTATACATAGGTAAAGTATCATCACACCTATCAAAAAGATGTGGCATCCTTTGGGGTGTTGGAAGGGCGCCTGGTTGGAAACCAGGCACCCTTCCAACGCGAAACCAACTTTGTTATTTGACTATTTTGATTCTCATCATTGTTGCATCATTTCTCTTTTTGTTGTAGGGTTAGTACTCACATTCTTGATTGAACTAGCCATACTTCGATACGGATCATACGAAATGGAGAATCAAGCATGGTTTGTGAGCATAGTTAGGTCACTATTTGTGCTACTAGCCTCATGCCAACTTCTATATTCCATATGGACATACAGGTAACAAACAGAACAAACAGAACATAAGCACAAAAACTTCTTTTTTTTAACATCTTAAACAAATTTTCATAATTTTTTTTGCAGAGATTATGAAGTGTTGAACCATAAGATGTTACAAACACTAATGGAAAAAGTTAATGGAATTCAAAAACATAAGGAGTACTTGTTATGGGAAATGGAGAACGACGATTCGGACAATGAGGTAGATTGGTCTTCATGGATTGAAGAAGAATTACCAGAAGATGTTGCTAAATTGAAGGATCCTGATTTTGTATATCCTGTAGAAATTGCTGAGAATTTAGTAGGAAGCAAGTCAATTACAAGGAGATACAACTTAAGAAATCACCTTTTGACATATTGAAGTTGTTAACATGATAATGAACTTGGTTACTGGTTTGATCGGTTTGTTGTCTAGAAATATGTTATCGATCTATCTATCGATTGAACTAGGGTTATGTTCTAGATTTAGTGTTATCTCTTATACTAATGTATAAATAGTACTAGTTATGTGTAAAAACTTTGGGACTTGACTTCATATATGTGTTGGTAATTTTTGGGACTTGATTATTTATTCTAAAAAGGGCTGAATGTACCCCTAGACTATTCAAAAAGGTTTAAATATACTCCTCATTCACCTGTTTGGTTTAAAATAGGAAAAATGACCTAAGTACACATCTTATTTGATCATAATCTCTAAAATTTTCTACCATTTTAAAAAAAAATCAAAAATCTCCTTTCGGATACATCACTCTCCTCTCGCTGATACATCCCTATCCCCCTCCTGAATACATCCCTTCCTTCTTAGATACATCCCTCACCTATGTAAACAACGGAGGGATCCGAATCGGACCTAAATGGGAATGACATGAAAAGCTGGATGTCTGCTCCTGAATACATCCCTCACCTATGTATCCGAATGTCTGCTGATGTATCCGGAAGTCTAGTGATGTATCCCGATGTCCTATCTCCTCTCTGATACCCCTCCCCTCTCGGATACATCCCTCACCTATATATTTGGATGTCTACTAATGTATCCAGAAGTCCACTGATGTATCTGAAATCCATAAATTTTAAGGGAATTTTGTAATGTGGAAAAAAGTAGGTAAATAATGTAATTAACTCTTAACACTATGATATTTAGGTAGATCATACTTAAAAATACCCTTCAATCCACCATTTTGACCTACTTTTACCCTTATAACTAACAACTTTTTTAAAAATTACTATTATTTATTACATGACGATTTCTATTGGATAAAACTAAATCTTTAACCCATCAATTTTTTCTCAATCCACCCCGATTCATATCCATTGGAGTATTAAAGCAAGACTTTGTTTTCATGCCCATGGAATCACCTTATGATATATGTTGTGCCATAATTTAGACCTTTATATTCCTCTTTCTTCCCCTTTGCTGTGAAGAGAAGCCTTAATGTAATTGATAAAGTTCCTATTATGTGATCAAAAGATCATGAGTTTGAGTCGTAGAAATAATCTCGCAGAAATACAATGAAAGGATGTATAGAATAAATTCTTGTAATTCAGCACTTTTTCGATCTTACATATATAGCAGAAGCTTAATACACCCGAATAATCGTTACCTACTTTGGACCCTTGTCACTTAGATCAACCTACAAATTTAACTGGCAAAATTTGTGACCACGTAGGTCTTTAATAAAACACTCCAAATACCACTCATAACTTTTTATTTAGTTATATATAATATATATCCCCTTTCCTTCTATTTCTCCAAATTTGTTACTCCCACTTAATTGTGTGGCTCTTAAAATTCTACTTTTTCAACTAGTCAAATACACCAAAATCCAACAGGAGTACAGATAGCTGAAAAATTAGTTAACTTTTTTTCATTTTTTTATTTTTCTATAGATATACACACATACACAAACTTTTTTTTACATTTTTCAAGAATTGGATAAAATGGTGATGTCTACATTGTTGAAATTTCTATATCCTCCACCACCATCTTTGTTTATTACTACAATGTCTATTATAAGTGTTGTTTCATTAGCAAATGCTGGATTTTCAGAAATTAAAGGAAAGCATATGCAATATTCCAAATTCTTTGGAACAATAAAAAATGAAAATGATGACAAGAAGAAGAAGAAGAAAAAAAGGGCAAAAATTGAGAGTAAATTAGGGATGCTTTTATTATATGGTCCTTCATTTCTTGGTGGTATTTCTTCATTTGCAATTTTTCCAAATGGAGATTTAAGGTTTGTTTTGGTGTGTTCTGCTTTATCCATACATTTCTTCAAGAGAGTGTTAGAGGTACTACTAATTACTCTTCAACTAGTCTTTCTTTCATGATTGTTTTTTTTTAATAATATGAAAAGTCGTTTGGTATAGTGTATAAAAATAATAATAATATTTTTTTATAGTAATTTATTGTTTGGATTGGTTTATTCAAGGGGTAGTTATGTCTTTAAACATGTTTGGCCATGCATTAATAATTTCAGTATTGCTAATATCATGATTTGTTGTATATTAGTTATATACCTTATAATACTGAACATACTGAATATGATGTATAGTTCCTCTAGAGAGTGTTGGAGGTATTACTTACTCTTCAACTAATATATCTTTTATGCTTATGGAATTTAATTTTGCTCTTTTAATTCAATTAAGGTATTTGCATTTCAATGGTCCTAAGTAACAACCCTATCCTCTAGTTGACACAATTCAAACTTAGACCAATGTGGTCCCAATTGTAGTGTATTTATAGCCTTATGCCCCTTAGAACATGAGAACAACAAGGTCCACCACTATGTAGTTTTGGTACTTGTGAATGATGTGTTCTTTTAATAGCATGAAAAATTGCGATGGAGTGGCAAGTATCCTTCCTTCTTTAATCAGAAATTTTGGTCTATGTCGCTTGAAATCTTTAGAAATGTCATTGTCGGGTGTATGCTGATTGGATCTTCCAAAACTAATCCATTTTTAGAGGATTTGACACATAAGTATAACATAATTTTAGATAATCCGCTCAAGCACTGAGAATGAAGTCGCCTTTGATAGCTTAAAAGTGGGACTTCTAGGTGCGAATTAACCCCGATTAGTCTGGTCCCAAAGCGGATACTAGATATAAATACCGGATGGGAAACATTAAAAAAAGTGTCATTTAAACTAGTCTCTTTTAGTGAAGTTAGCTACAAACTTATCTTGAACAAATCCTAATTCCTTTGCTTTGTTTATACAAGGTCCTATTTGTTCACAAATACAGTGGGTCAATGGAAGTTGAAGATGCAATAGCAATATCATTAAGTTATTTCCTCTCCACAATTACCATGATTTATTGTCAACACCTTTCTCAAGATTTGCTAGAGCCATCCATTGATCTCAAGTATGGTGGATACATAATATTTTTGGTTGGTATAATTGGTAACTTTTATCATCATATTTTGCTCTCTAAGTTGAGAACAAATGGTGAAAAAGAGTACAAAATTCCTCAAGGTGGCCTATTTAACTTTGTCGTATGCCCACATTACCTTTTTGAGATTCTTATATTTGTAGGAGTTTCTTGCACTTCTCAAACATTATATGCAATTTCATTCACTTTGGGAACTATCTTTTACTTGCTGGGAAGGAGCATTGCTACAAGAAGATGGTACAAGTCAAAGTTTGATGATTTTCCAAAGGATATTAAAGCACTTATTCCTTACATATTTTAGGTTACTTGCTAGGACCTTCAATTTTTGTTTTTGTGGCTATGTTGAACAAGTGTAGCATGGTTATGAGTTATTTATGTAGATCCTTTTAAATATGTTTAATCTTAATAAAAAATGAAACAGTTTTGTAAGGGTACATACTTATACTCGTCTTCAATATATACTTTATGAGTTTAAGATGTTGAATCATAATAAAATTGAATGACTTTGCAAAGGGTATACATTTATACTCGTCTTCAATATACTTGTTCTGAGCTTAAGATGCTGAATCATAATAAAAAGGAATCACTCTAAAGAGGCAACCTGAGAAGGGAGGGGGGGGGGGGGTGATATTATTGCAAGATTTAACCCTTCAAAGGTACAAAGTGATAAATGAAGTGAAAAAGAATTACAAGTTCAATGTATGGATCTTAAAAATTAAGATTTTAATCATACTTAATGAGTATGAATAGATTTGAATAATTATAATTTATAATAAAATCTTCATTTCATTAAGGTGTCTATTTAATATTTCATCAAAATTTGTAGTTCACCAATTTCATTCATTCATTGCTACTGTCATCATCCACCATTATCAACTATTGTCATTGTCACCCACCTTTATCACTTGTGTGCCACCACTCACCACCCGAACCATGCTGTCGATCACTCTAATCTTTTGTCACAATAGCTAGTCACCACTTACAACCATTATCACTAACTACAATTACCACAACCATCACCAATCATCATCATCAATCACCATGTTATATATCGCTAATCACTGTCATTATTCACCACTATCATTAAATTTCACTATCATTCATCACAATTATTAGTCATTACCAACACCTATTACTACCATCATCAACCTATCCTGTCAACCACAAACCATTAGCTACTACCAACATCCAACCATTAGTCAACATCATCCCAATTAACAATATAACCATTACTGATAGCCATTACTATCACTAATCACCATACAAAATTCAAAATGTTTTATTGATATATAGTATTATATTAATTTAAATGATTGATAGTTATGAATCGTGGCAAATAGATAACTACAATCTTGATTTTTTTTTTCCATCCTCATTTTTAGTTTTGTCCCTTTCTCATCAATATTATATACATGAAAAATTGAAAAGTATTTTAAAAAAAAACATTTCTATTTTTATTTTTGGCTTGTAGATCTAGTATAGTATTTCATATTTTCTTATTATTATTATTATAGCCAACCAGTTGTAAGATGCTATTGTTCCAAACACTTCAGTCCTCAAATATTTTTATTTTGTCCTTTTCTACCCCTAATCCAATAAAAATCAATCCACACAATCCTAAACAATAACAAAGAAACCAATTATGGCACAAATATTTAGAGAAATATTATTTCAAGAACCAAATTCAATATTTATCAAAGTTATGATAATGATGAATTTAATATTTTCAGCAATATTGGGTTATTCAGAAGGCTCTGGTAAACAAAATCTTGAGTATTCAAAGTTTTGGAATGTGAAATTTCAAGAAAAAGCTAAAGTCTCAAGCAAAATTGGGATGATTATTGCTTATACTCCTAGTTTAATTACATGTTTAAGCTTCTTTTGGATATTCCCAAATGGTGGAATCAGATTTTTCATGCTTAATTTTGCTATTACCATTCATTTCTTCAAAAGACTTCTTGAGGTAATTAATCATCTTGCCCTTTTTTTTTTTCAGTTTAACTTATATGCATAGATACGATAAAAAAAAGGTGAAATTTTTAATTTTGAAAATAAGTTAGATTATCTGTTAATAACTAATGTTTTGGATTACTGGATTGATTAATTCAAATTTACATGATAAAAAGTTTACTGTGGAAGTTTTTTCTGCTCCTTACTAAAGAGGGTGTCAATATTAGGGCTCAAATCCGATACATTTAGTTAAAAATGTAGAAATTGTTACAATAATAATATTTCACCACACTTTTTAATGGTGATTAAACTTGTTAAATATGACTGTGCAAGGACTAAAAATAAAATAGACTAAAATACAGTGCCAAAATGTACACACAATTTTTTATTTATTTATTTAAGAGTTAATGATCAAAAACACATTTAAATTGTTATTTTTCTTGTTAGTTTCATATTTTAACAATTTGTTGTTTTATATAAATATCTAAACTATCACTCTCTTTATATTAAAATATTCTTCGATGCTAAGTTGGCCAATATTTATTCCCATTCGATAACTAACAGTCTAACACGTATAGGCCAAATCAGTATTGAGGTGTGTTTTAATACAAAAAGAGTGATAGTTGAGATATGAAACTTGCGAAAAGGTAATAGTCCAGATAGGTAAAGAGAAAAATGACTGTTTAAGAGACTAGCAATTAAGTATTAACATACAATTTACATATTTTGCAGGTTTTGTTTGTGCACAAATATAGTGGTTCCATGGCTATGAACTCTGCAATTACTATTTCCTCAAGCTATTTTATAGCCTTTTCAAGCTTAATATATATTCAACACTTGACAAAAGGATCAATAGAGCCAATAATTGACTTGAAGTATTTTGGTTTTATTGTATTTTTAGTGGGAATTATTGGCAATTTTTATCACCATTTTATTCTTTCTAAGATGAGGAAAAAGGGTGAAAGTGGATATAAAATTCCCAAAGGTGGCCTCTTTAACTTAGTTATTTGTCCACATTACCTTTTTGAGATTGTCACATTTTTTGGTGTTTCTCTTATTAGCCAAACTTTGTTTTCTTTTTCTTCTACCATAGGGACATTATTTTATTTGATGGGGAGGAGTTATGCTACTAGGAAATGGTACCTTTCCAAATTTGAAGATTTTCCTAGAAATGTTAAGGCTTTAATACCTTTTGTATTTTAAATAAATTTATGAGTATATTAGAATTGTTATGAGCCTATTATTATTGTTCAAATGCCGGTTGAATTTATTGTTTACTTTTTTTCTAGTTGGTATATATAGATTATACGCGATTATACATATTTATCTATTTTTAATTTAAGCAGTTAGTGATTGAATATTTATATATTGATATAATATATAGATAAACACTTTAACTTGATCTCGCAACTGACAACTAAACAATTCAACTTTGAGAATGCACATCTAGACACCTTGACTTGTCTTTACTGTATCTCGTTGACACCCGACGTCGACACATAAATTTTAGAGGTACATAGATGATTATTTTGTAAGTTAAAGTGTTCAACCAACACATTTAAAACGAGTTGAGGTATCTATATGTGTATCCACAAAATTAAATTGTTCAGTTGAGGACAAGTTAAAATGTTTATTTATGTGTTATGTCTTGTATTAACTCTTTATTTAGAGATATTCCGAATATTTTAGCACAAGTGAATAAGGTCGAGTCAAGTCGATCCGAACTCGAGCTTAATCATGTTTGAGCCAAGTTGAGCGCGAATCAACTCTCTAGTTTCTTAAAAATAAATTTTTTTATCAGTGTTCGATATCTGTATTGGAGCCCAATTATATTCATAATACATTAAATAATCTTAAATGACTATCCACATGACTAGAGGTGTTCACGGGTCGGTTTGGATCGGTTATTGGTCAAAATTAAACCAACTTAATTGGTTTTAAAATTATCAAAATTAAACCAAATCAAATATAATATATATTTATCGGTTTCGGTTCGGTTATTAACCATACACAAAAATAAAAGAAACAATTCATTCAAAATGTGAAAAAGTGACAACAATCCATTCAAAATGAAAAATAGTAAGAATGTCTCACATTACATAACTTTCAATTATTGAATTTACTACGAATAAAGCTTCAAAATTCATTATTTTGGCCTAGAAGGAAGAGACAATGACATTTTCAATCACACAAAGAATTGTCATAGACACTCATATACATGAAGCCAATAAGATAAATGTTCTCACTTTGGACATTGTTGCTTTCATAAGTAAATATAAATAAATTTTGATTAAAATGTATATAAGATATTTAAAAATGTTTTAAAAAATAATATATTATGTATGTATAATAATAAAATATATCTATATTATTTGTCGGTTTGATTCGGTTATTTCTTTGGTTTTTTCAAACAAAATCATAACCTACCCAAATACTATCGGTTTTTAAAAATCTAAAATCAAACTAAACCAAGCTCAAATAAAATCGATTAATCTAATCGGTTTGGTTCGATTTTTCAGTTTGGATCGGTTTTTATCCAAACCGTGAACACCCCTACACATGACAAACAATATTAATTAATTAATTATTTTACATAATAAAATTAGTTACTCCCTTTATCCCAATTTATGTGACTTACTTTCCTTTTTCTTCAGTCCCAAAAAGAATGACACATTTCTATATTAAGTAACTATTTAACTATAAAATGTCTATTTTATCCTTAATGAAATGATTTACAACCACATAAATTTCTATCATTCATTTTGGACCACAAGTTTTAAAAGTCTTCATTTTTTTCTTAAACTCCGTGCCGAATCAAACTATCTCACATAAAATGGGACGAAGGGAGTACTATTTTATATTATTGGAATGTTTCAAGTTCATATACATATGGACTACTTCATAAGGTTTTTAATTGTTTTGACTATACTTTTCTTCCTCTTCCTCTGGAATGATTCAAAATCTATTTCTACATCAAGGAGAAAGGGAAATGAAGATACTTAATTTTGCAAGTGTTTGCAGACAGAGGCGTATCCAGGATTTCGTGCATTATTACAAAAATGTTGATCTAAAATATAAATTTGATAGGTTGGACATTTAGGTTTTTAGCACTGAAAATCGTTAAAATTAATATTATAGGTCCAAAACTAATTAAAATGTCAAAAGTATTACCAATAACCATTTAGAGAGGTGTTATCTAATTTTATAAAGAAAAATAAAACAAGATGAATATAAAATTCAAATTTCTAACCTCACGTAGAGAGGTGCACCCAGTCATCATCGCATTATATGATACTCCAAATATGGGTTCACACATCTATATTTCAATATTTTTCAAAAATATAACACTACTATATATGATCTCGGGAGGGGAGCATGGATTCACGTGAACCCGGTGACCCCTCCTTGGATACGCCTCTGTTTGCAGATAAAGTCAGAAATTTGTTTTTCTGTCATAATTAACCAGATTTTATATATTTTTTTTCCTTTCCCTTTTTATGAAAAAGTCACTTAAAACCTACAAATTTTGAAATTTAAATTTCAAATAGTATAAGGTATTTGATTTAATTAATTATAGGAGAACTTTCGCAAATAACCACTATAATAAACTTAAGGGAAAATTGTATATAATAGCAAACTATTAATTCAAATTAAATGTTATAAATATAGTTTGATTTAATTGTACCTCATAGCAAATTGTTGTTATTTCACCTCTCTCCTGGTGAATCTCGCTCGCCACTCTCGATCTCTCCCTCGCCTCTCTCGTTTTTTATACAAACGCAAGTGTATAAAGTGTGTTTGTGTTTGTATAAAGCGAGAGAAAATTGTATATATACATATATTTTTGTTCCCCTCTCTCCCCTCTCCCAGATCTCGCTCTCTCCCTCGTCTCTCTCACTTTATACAAAAAACGCAAATTGTATAAAATGCGTTTGTGTTTGTATAAAGTGAGAGAAAATTGTATATATACATATTTTTGTTCCCCTCTCTCCCCTCTCCCAGATCTCGCTCGCCACTCTCCCAGATCTCGCTCTCTCACTTTATACAAAAAACGCAAATTGTATAAAATGCATTTGTGTTTGTATAAAGCGAGAGAAAATTGTATATATACATATATTTTCATTCCCCTCTCCCAGATCTCGCTTGCTCACTCGCCTCTCTCACTTTATACAATTGATATTTTTGTATATGTATACCAAAACAGATTATACAACTGTTTTTTTTGTATATGTATAGCGAATTATACATATATATGTTTGCTATGGAGCACAATTATGCAAACTTTGCTATAGCATACAAATATGAATTTTGTGTTGCTATATGTGAAAGTTGCTCTAAACTTAATTATGCTTCATAGCATAGTTTGCATATTTACGAGCTGTAGCTACAGTTTAAGTTGCCTCATTTTTATAATTCACAGGTTTATATAATACACGGGTACATTTGTATAATTCAGATATTTTTGTATAAATTCAAAATAACGAATTTATATAATTACAAACATCAGAAGTGTAAACAATTATACAAATTCCGTATTATACAAAAGTTATACAAATTATATTATATAAATTCTGAATTATACAAAACTAAAAAGTTGAGCCGCGTTATTATGGCTAAAAGTAGGTCGCGAATTGTAATTAAAGCAAACTATAACTATGTTAACTAATTAACTAGTATATATTTGCTTATACGCGTAATTTTCCCTTAATTAAATTAAAATAGGACAAGTTATAGATTAAGTAATTCAATTAAAATTCAAGTAGTATAAAATAATACTTTTATTAATTAATTAATAAATTACCCCTATGTTGATGATGTACTATGAGTTCGTACGAAAAATTATTTTATGAGTTTAGCACAATACCTAGAAAGTTGGATGACAAAGTAAACTAGTTCTTTTCATAAACTGACGAGTCACCTAGCAAGCAGTTGACATTCTTTGATTTATACTCTCCGTTTAATTTATTTGTCTTATTTTATGACAATTCTTTAATTTTGATTTTCTACACATATTTAAGATCACAAGATTAAAAGTGACTCTGGTTCTATCAAATTCGCTTCTTCAATCCTGGTGTGAATTTCTTTCTGCCTTCTTATCCAAGAGTTCTGATTCCGCATGATTAAAGTAGCTCTTCTCCTTACTCTTGTGAGTAAGCATTTAGAAACTTCCTTAAACATCTACTTCAAAGAGCTATCACTGAACTGGGTCAAAGAACTATCAACCTGGAGCTACTTCCTTACTTAGATCGTTTGTTCCCTAATTCAAACTCGGATCAGTTTGTAAGTGGATATTTCGTGCGAAGCTCTAAATGAAAAATTCAATCATTCAAGTCGGACAACATTTATCTACACTAGCTAGGATCCAACCTAGTCTGTGTAGATTGACTTATTCTAGGTGTTTTTAAGCCAAAATAATGTTTAAACCATTTATAGTGTTTGGGTAAAATAAAATAAGCACTTGCTTTTAAGTCAAAATAATAAAAATAAGCCAAAATTCGATCTAAACAAGCTCTAAAAGATATCGTTGTATATTTGACATATTTTTAGTTCAAGGTCACGAAAATCATCTTTACTTTCTTAAATTTTGTGTCAAGTCAAAACAAAACAAACAAATTAGAACGAACAGAGAAGTTGACATGAGTTAATTTGTCATGAAAAATGGGGGTGGGGGATGGGGGGGGGGGGGGATAATAGAAGGGTTCAGCCTAACTCATGTATATATATATATATAGAATGAATTAGAGAGGTAATTTAAGGGGGAATAGACTATAGAATGGATGGCAAAACAATACTATATTCTGTTAGTACTCTTCTACTTTTGGTATCGATAGGAATATCAATTTGCTTCTATCTTCGGAACAAGCCAGACAACCAGAGCCTTTTTCCAAATTCTACTAACCTTGCTAGACACAAACACCTAGTACATGAACAATATACTGAAAAGCTATTGTTGGTTCAATTAAGCAATTAAACAATATTAAAGTTATCATTACACGAACAAAGTGATTCAATTAAGAGAAGGTGTAACTATCTTATGAACAGGGGTGGAGCCACGTAGGCTCAAGGGTGTCCAATTGGACACCCTTCGTCGAAAAATTATACTATATATACATGTAAAATTTTGACTTTATATTGGTATATATAGAATTTGGACCCCCTGAAATAGCAAAGTGATGTGCAGTGGAATTCACTTTTTGTCCCAGTTCGATTCCCCGCAGGGTTGTTTTCTTTTTCTGTAATTATTTTGACTTCTTGAATTCAATTAAGTAAATAAACATGCGTAATTTTAACATAAAAGTTCAATAGCTTGGTGGTTAATAGTATCATGAAGGTCTCCAAGACCCAAGTTCGAATCCTTTACTAACTATTTTTTTTCAATTAAAATTAAATTATTTTCTTAAATTTTAATACATTTTCCTTGTAGAATAAGATTTCCTTGAATTTAGTACTTTTTCTTGTGGATTTTTTTTCAATTAAAATTGAATCATTTCCTTAAATTTTAATACCTTTTCCTTATGGAATAAGATTTCCTTAAATTTTAATACTTTTTCCTTATGGAATAAGGTTTTCTTTTTCTATAAATAGGAAACTCATTTACCCAAATTATATCACAATATTATTAAGAATAGAATCTCAATAAAACTCTCTCTGTTTTTCTTCTCGTTCTCTTATTATATAACAAAAATAACCAACTTAATATTTTAGTTTCAAGTTTCAATACACATGAGAAATTATTATAATAGAGTACCAAAAAAGTTTGACTTCTCTAAGTCAACCAAATAAAGAAACAACGGTAGATCAATTAGAGATGTTGTCACATTCTTCTCAAAAACAAAGCATTGATTTAAATACTCTAAAAATGACTTGCAAAATCGAATGGATGATGAGTATTTAGACGGTTGTATAGTGCCTTATGTAGAAAAGAAAGTATTTCGTACTATTTCTAATGAGTCTATTATAAAAACGTTTCAGGATATGAAACCTCGTCGAGTATAATTGTAATAATATATTTAAATAATGTTTTCAATAGTAGTTTATTTTCTTTATGTTAGTTTTGAATTATACACTTGTAATTCTATTAAAAATATTCCTATATTTAACTTGATTATTTGTTTTGGTAATTTAAATCGTCGTTTTTTAAAAAAAAATTACTATTAAAAGTTTGGACACCCTTCATTCAATTCCTGGCTACGCCACTGCTTATGAAAGGTATGGTAGGAAGACTAAAGTAATGAATTTTGATGGACTTGGACTTATGATTGTAATAATTGGGCTAAAATTTAAGTGTTGGGCTTGAGAAATTGATAAAGTTAAAGACTTAATTACTTAAAATTTAACAAAATATTTATATTTCATTTATGAATAATATATAAATAATTATAAAATTTATATATATAATTTATCGGTTCAGTTTGGTTATTTTTTAGTAAGACCAAAATAAATAGTATCGATTTTTCAAAATTTAAAACCAAATCAAACCAATATCAATTTAGTTCAAATTACGGTTCGATTTGATTTTTTAACCATAACCATGAACAACCATATATATATATATATATATATAAACCAAAATAATGATTTTGTTGAACTCGCAGCCGATGTCAGATAAAAAAGGAGGCATAACAAGTACTCCTCAGAGTAAAGCTAGATTTTCAATTACACATTTTATAAGCGATTGAAAGTGTATTAAAAATCGATCTTACTCTAAAAAAAGTACTTCAAGGTTGAGACACATGAATGAAGAATGCAAAATTGAAGGTTAAAATATTGAGCAAAAAGGGAGACTTGGACAACTCTCGAGTAAGTATCAGTATTGTTATCACTATTGTTACAAATAAAAGATTTTGCGCTAACTATTTAGCGGTAATAATATAATATTGTCTCGATATTAAATTTAGCAATAATAATAAATATGGTTATTTATAACCATTATGAACATCCATACTAAATATTGTTTCATATATAAGATAAAAGAAAAATTATTAGTAAAATCTATCACTTGTTGAAATATTTATTATCATAAGCTTTTCGAGTAAATAAGATCTTTTGCCTTTTTACCATTTGATTAGAGCATGTGACTCAAATCGATTAGTTGCCTAATTAAAGCCAAATGTGAATGAAGACGATAAATTTTACTAATATTTCTTACAAAATTTGTCATAGTTAATTCATTTAATTTTTTTGAGACATAATATTCCTTTTAAGTCGATTATATGAGTTTTTACTATTCATTTTGAGCTATTTAAGCTTGACATATGAGGCATTATTTGCTATAGGAGTTGCTTCTTATAATTCATTATACGGACAATATTTAGTCAATGGGATTTATTTGAAAGGATGCGCAATGATTTTTATGAGTTATTTTTTGATAATTTTTTTGTCAATGCTTGCTATCAATATATAATAATTTGGGTTGCTTTGGGGCATATAGATCTACAAATTTAGTGTACATGTGTTATACGTGCGTATCATATCAATATAAAATTTGCATACAATTAAATTTCTGTTGAAATATATGTGTTTACCAGTGTGCTGTAGTACCAAGTCAAAAGTATAGAAAAATGCAACAAAGAGATAAAACAATCGACAATGGAAACAAAGAGTTTTACGTGGGAACCTCCTTGCTCAAGGGAGAAAAAATCCCGATCTGTCACATAGAAATTTCAACGGCTTTCACTAATCACAAGCAAAAGTGAATACAGATTCCAAATACAACAATGAGACTAAACTCTTAATCTCACACTAAGTAATACCTCTATTACTTACTGAGCCAATGCAATGCATCCATTGTCCACTATATTGACTACTTCTAATTAATATAGACTTCAATACGTAAGACACACAATTAACTCTAACTGTGTTCTTACAATCAATACACACCAAAGGTTT
The DNA here is from genome assembly GCA_036250505.1 of Solanum acaule. NCBI lineage: Eukaryota > Viridiplantae > Streptophyta > Magnoliopsida > Solanales > Solanaceae > Solanum > Solanum acaule. The sequence goes on from JAJOOR010003455.1 coordinate 20,419, forward strand.
TGATACATTTCTTTATGAATATGAAACGAATCCTACAATTTTAGCACAATACAAACATTCAAAACAACGACACTTCAAGATTGCGTTTCTTCAGTGTATCAGGTCCCTTGTTGTGTGTTCTTTGATGCTTGAGTTCTTGAAAGACTCACTCGCTCCATTTTAGAATGAATGAATACTTGTTGTTTGTTTTTGTTGCATATATCAATCACCAACAAGAGTTATTGACCACTGAACATTCAAAACATTGCCGTGTGTTCTTTGATGCTTGAGTTCTTGAAAGACTCACTCGCTCCTTTTTTGAATGAATGAATAATTGTTGTTTGTTTTTGTTGCATATATCAATCACCAACAAGAGTTATTGACCACTGAACAAACAACCTCGTTCATTCCTATTGATGAAGTACGCTGACCTTCTCACCATTCACCTGACAAGACAGGTTTACAGTTGTACATCATTTTGAACCTGGATGAGAGCACTCTGTCAGGGACCAGATCCCTACATTTGTGAGGATCATCAAAACACCTAAAATACATCTATTTCCCCTCAAATTTTAAATCTAAAATTACTTACTTCTGACTTGAAAGTTTCCACATATGAATAGGAAATATATATTTTTTGTGTGCGCAACATGACTTTGTTTTCTTTTTCTTCTACCATAGGGACATTATTTTATTTGATAGGAAGGACCCTAGAAATGCCAAGGCTTTAATACCTTTTGTATTTTAAATGAATTTATGTATATCAGATCTGCTGCTATGAGCCTATGATTATTGTTCAAATGCCGATTAAATTTACGATTTACTTTTTTCTTAGTTGACATACATAAATTAACATATATTATATATATCCACAATCTATTTTTATTTTAAGTGATTAGTGGACAGCAATAACATATACACTGAAATTCTATAATGGGGTCTGAACTCTAAAGACGTTAAGATGTACACAGATCTTATTCTTATCTTGTGTGAGATAGTAAGTCTCATAAAGAAATACATGATCACATCAAATAATCTTAAGTGAATACCCTGGCAAACAATAGTAGTACTAATTATTTAATTTACATATTAAAATGAATCACTAATTCATATGTTGGAATGTTCAAATTTGTTATATATCGACTACTTCATGAGATTTTAAATTGTTTTAAATACTATATTTTTCTTCCTCTTGCTGTGTTGCTGGATTCTGAAATGTTTCAAGATATATATATATATATATCTCAACTAAGGAGAAAGGGAAATGAAGACATTTAATTCTACAAGTGTTGCAAATAAATGAAATCAGAAATTTGTTCGATACGTTGTTGTCAATATAGATATTTAAAAAATAATTATGATTTCACTATGAAGCACTCATCGGCTGAGATATATTTATGCTTACACGTTCGATATAATTTAGTAATTTTAATTCAAACTCTGTATTTATGTTAAAATATTTACTTACCGTACAAAAATAATTTACTTAGAATCCAACAAACTGTCTTTTCTAAAATTCAAAACTTATAAATTTAAAATTTTGGCTCCGTCTTTAAACGACTCATGAGTTTGTTTTATATGAATGTGCATATGTGAAATTAACCCTTCAATAACTCAAAAGTCAAGTAGCAAATCGTTGACATTTTATGACTTATTCAACATGAATTCTTCAAATGCCAAAAAAAAAAAAATTAAAGGAGAAAATGATATAAACTAACTAATTAGCTATAAAACAAAGGAAGTTTAGAGACAATTTAAAGTTGATAATTATTGTCAGAGCTATAGAAAAATGGATGTTCGTATAATATTATATTTAATTGTTACTTTGCTTCTTTTGATATCAATATCAATATCTCTTTGCTTTTGCATAGGCAAGAAGCCAGATAATCAAAGCCTTTTTTCAGATTCGAACCCTAACCAACCTAGTAGTGGTGGCCCCACTAGAGTGGCGTCACCATATATCGCGGGAATATAGTAGTAGTTATTGCAGTTATGGTCCGATCCATTTTAACAAGGTGATGTATGTGATTTTTCTCAAAGTTTGGTACAAGTACAATAAAATGATCTCTTATGACGATCAAGAAAATTATCTTTTATTTCTAGGAAGTCAATTTCTTCATGGGAAAATTATCATGCAACAATTTGTACAGGTCAAGTTCATTATTTGGTAATTATGATATATTTTGTTGTAGTTTAATTTATTGTAGTTATTGTTTGTAAGGTATGGTAATATCATGTATGGAACATGAGGACGTGAAGCGTTAGTAATTATAGACGGATTCAGAATGTAAAGTAACTTTATATGATTATATGAAATTCATAAAAGAAAGAAATACATAATTAGAACAAATAAAATTGTTTTATGTGATTATTGTGTTAATTTACCATTTTTGTACTCAAATTTGATCTATAACCAACCTCTCATATTTCCGCATTAGGGTAATCGTGTATCTCCTCATCACATGTCTAAACCATCTCAATCTCGTTTCTCGTATCTTAAGTGGTAGAATCGCTGTCTTATTCAATTGATTCTCCTGACAATCATTTACTCCTTCATGATAACAATGCTGATGATTTAGAAGAAGAAAATATCCCAAAAGCAGCAGAACAAGAACAACAACAACGACAAGAAGAAAAAGACGAAGAAGAAGGACGATCAGATCGAATTCAAATTCATCGTCTGCTTCAACTGAAAGAAGCATAATGGATTCAAATTAAAAGCGACCCTTCATTTAAGATGATGATTCTACTGAGCTCAACAAGAAGACGATGAATCGTAAAATCTTAAAGAGATCAAACAGAGGATTACAATGCTGATGAAACAGGGGAAGAAATAGGAAAACAGAGTGATGAGAATCTTGAAATTCTTTAATGACTTAATTGTGGATACGAACAATTTATTACTCCCTTCGTCCTATTTTATGTCGCACTTTTTGGATTTTGATATTCAAACGAGTCTATCTTTGACAATAAGTTTTTCATAAATTGTGATTTATAGTACTTTTTTACAGATATATAAATTTCATTTTACTGAAATTGAAGATTCGTGCACAAATTTCCGATCAAACTTAAACTGTTTGACCTCTTGAAAAATTAAAAGTGTCACATAAATTAAAACAGAGCGAGTACATGCCTAACACTGTATTTCTTCAAGCAATTTACTTCATTCATCTTTCTGTTTTTCCTCACAAATAACCAATTCGCTCTAGATATGAAAGGAAAAAGAAATATTTCGCTATGATAATCTGAATTTTTCAAATTATGACTTGAACTCAAAATTTTAAAACTATCTCTTTGATTTAATAAGAAAGTATATAACTTATACTTAAATGTGTATTATTTGAGCTAAAATTACTGGATGAAACTAAATTCATAATTAACAAATTATGAATAGTGATATTTCAAGATCATTTTTAAGAAAAGAATTCAATTAAGAATCTTTGAAATTTCCAAATTCATCGTGCTTTAAACTCCTTTTCTTTTTATAGCTAAATTATAAATATAAGGAAAATTGTATGAAATAGCAAATTATTTATTCAAATTAAATGTTATAGTCATAGTTTATTTTATTTGTAATTTGCAGCAAATATCCCATTTTTTTGCCATCTGGTTCGATATACAATCAACCATTTTCGGTATACAATTACCCATTCGGTATACAAATGTATAAAATGTGTTTGTGTTCGTATAAAGCGAGAGAAAAGTGTATATACAAATACAAATACATATATTTTCGTCTTATACACTTATAATTATACAAATACAAATCTTATTATACAAATTACAATGTACAAATAAATTTATACAAAACTGAATAATTTGTATAAAATTGGATGTATCTAGCGAATTATACAAATCAAAAGCTCCATAGCAAACATAAAATTTGTTATGGAGCACAATTATTCAAACTATAGCTATAACATACAAATATGATTTTTATGTTTGCTATATGTGAAAGTTGTTCAATATAATTATTGATAAACCAAAACTATATTATAAATAATTGAATTTGTGAGAAATTAAAAACAAAAAGGAAATCAAGAGAAGATTTCCCTTGTCATACTCAAAAAAGTCAGAATTTGATTTTTATACTTGATTCATGATAGAGATTTGGGGAATAATTACCTTTTTTTTTTTCTTTTTTTATTTGGATTTAATCATTTGACATTCAGAATTTATTATAATAATAAGATTTGATGATTCCAATATCCAAGTACATCTCGTTCCTTTAAAGCTTCAGAACCTAATCACGTGTAATTCCTTTTGAAGCCTTGAACTTGAAAGTTTAAAAAATAGTAGTAATATTTATGTTTTCAAATATTAAAACACAAATATTCAAAAGCTATAAAAGAAAATATATTAGAAAATATAATTTTTTTCATGTCGATATGATAAATAAATAAATTTTAAAATATTAATCAAAATATAAACAATTTGAATAGTCATATAAAATGAAATGATGAAAAGCGTACTTAAACGAGTATGAAGAGGAGCTTTTGATTTACTTTATAAATAGGGAATTTGTTTTCCTCCTAATTTTTGGATTTATAATTCAATAAGATGACTAAGAAGATTAAAATACAACATTAATTTGTTAGATGACATATTCTTAGAATAAAATCAATATTATTAGCATATTAGGTGTAAATTGAATCCAATTATCAACGTTCATTCGATTGAGATTTGGGGCAATAAATATTCATTGAGTGGTCCCACAATTTGGGGAGGGCATGTTATATGATATATACCGAATTATCATATTATATAAAAAAAAAATTAGTATTATGAAATATGGTATGGTATATGGTATATATTTTAAATTTTTTTGGTATTCGATACGGTATTTGGTGTTTAGATATGACATACAGAAATATCGAATATCAAACTCAAGTATATAGTTATATAAATAACATATATATATATATATATATTATTAAAATACTAACAAATATGCAACCTGGTATTAGTATAAACTAATGTTTAAAAGTTGAAGTTGTGACTACACTATTTCTATTGAAATGTAATTGATCAACAAAAGGAGTTGTTTGTACTTTCATAACAATATATATATATATTAGACTCAAGCCCGTGAACATCATACTCTTAAAAATGTTTTGGGGTGCATTACAATAATCATTTGATGGTAAGGAATTCAAGTTTGGCTCGATTATGAGCAAATAAATCACTATCATCATGTAATAAGGTAGTTCAAACAAAAGTAATAAGAAAGCTAGACCCACTGAAAACACCATTCTTTCCCTAATACCAAACTTCTTTGTAATCTTATACAAGGAGTTCATCCTTCAAAGTATTGTTTTATAAGATGAATGAATTCTACCATTTGTACTCATCATGTACAAGTTGAAACTTAAATCAGAAAAGTAGTGAAGTACTTGTACATCAAAGAACATAAAGTCATTAAATTCCTCATTGAAGCATCTATTATTTCTCATATTAGAAAATGAATGCAACCAAATAAATGTCCAAATTGTATTCAGTTCCTTTGCAAATTTGCACATTTGGCTAATACAACATTATATTCTAAATGCAAAATGTACACGTTAGAAAAAATTGTAAGACATCTAATGTACCAAGAATCATCTTAGAAACATTATACACTCTGAATAGAGTTTCTTAACTTATTAAATACTTCGAAACCCAATACTGAAAAAGATCAGAGAAACTCCTTTGCATTGTCATAGTTCTTGAGAAACTTTTGGCAATTTTTCTAATGAGGGTAGGGAAGGGGAAATGGGCAGGGAATGATAAGGTGGGGAATCGAACTCTTATCAACAAAATGGAAATTCATGTAATCAATCAACTGAGCTACTAAGATGTGAAAATTTTATAATTGACAGTTATAAGACTAATATTTTCAAGTTACAGCAGTAGAAAAAAACTTTCAAGTTGTAACAATAAAAAATTTCAAGTTATAACAGTTTATATAAAAAAATTTAATTAATTGTAGAAATTCAGTTTTGAAAAAAAAAAGATAAAAAAGGAAAACAAATCGATTTTGAAAAAAAGAAGAAGATAAAAAACGGATAAAGGTGTATTAATTATTTTTGAATTCATTGATGATAATTGTTAATTAGCATAAATTTAGGAGATTCAAACTAATTAGGAATATTTATTTTCCTTATTTCACTCTAATTTGTTAACATTAATTAAAAAAATCAGATTTTATTCATTTTGTTCAAAGTTTCTCTCTCTTCGTTTTTTTTTTTCCAGAATTTTAGTTATAACATTTTACTAAAATAAAAAATGATTTAAAATAACAGTAAAAATCAATTAGTGTGAAAAATAAATAAGGTAAAACGGATATTTTAGTAGTAAATAATTTGAATTTTTTTTAATGATAATTAATAAGAGACATAAAAATAGAAGTCATAACAAAGGAGTATTTATTTTCCTTGTTTAGCTCAAAGCAGTTATTGGCATTTTGGAACAGATTTCTTTTCTTTTCTTCAAACGTTTCTCTCTCTTCTCAATATTTTCGTTGGTTAGTCGTCACTCTCGTCTAATTTCTATTCGTTTTTATTCAATAATCTTCATTTTCTTGTAATGGACGGTTTCTTATCAACATTAATAAATCATGGTGGTAGATAGAATCCTTCAGGTTAGTGTTCTTTTAGATATTTTAATTGTGTTGGTAACAAAATGTAACAAAAATTATAAACATTCAAATTGGAATTTTTTTTAAGATTTCGTTTGTGTACAATAGTTTTAATTAAGGTGTTTGTTTTGTTTTATATACTGTTAGATTTTGATATGAACATTCATTTTTTTTTTGTGTTTCTGATTTAAAATTACATAAAATTTATTTGAAATTGATATACTGGTTATATTATGTTGGTACGATTCTCGTATTATTTATTTTGGTGGCGTGATTCTGGTATGAATAAGTAATGACTTGTGGCATGAAATAGGTATTATTTTGGCATCCAATAGATATGAAAAGTGTGCATAAAAATTGTATGAAATTTGTATACTGATTTCTAATTTTTTATTGTGTATAATAATTTTAATTATGACATTTTTTAAAAGTATAATATTGCATTTTGAACATTTAATTTGTTCATTATTTGTCTGATATCATTTTTTTTTTGTATGTTTCTGGTTAAATAAACTACATAATATATTTTTTTTGAATTTGTATACTACTTATAACAGACATGCATGGCAATGTATAATGTCTTTTGGTACGATTCTGGTATGATTGATTATTTTTTTTGGCATTATATTGAAATAAATTTGGGAATAATAATATAATGAATTTGGTATATTGTGTATTTAATAAATGACAATTAATAGGTAGAAATGGAATTATTTTGGTATTATAGTGGATGATCCTAGTACGAATAATTGATGAATTTTGGCATGAAATAGGTATGAAATGTGTGAATAAACTTGAACGCTGGGAGGGGTTTGCTGATGTGAAATTCAAGAGGTCTAAAGTTACATGCAATACACGTCGTCGAGAGGGCCACAACAGGAAGACATGTTCAAATTACCCTGCACAAAAAAAAAGTCATAATTTATAATTATGACAGGCTCATGTTTTGATTTATTTTGTCTTTTACTAACGAATTATAATTTCAGAACATTTATTATGAGTACTGTAAAATTTGCTTTTATGTATTCATTGTAATCCAAATATATAGTGAACAATTTATTAAGTAATGCTGGTATGCAATTGGTATCCATTTGGTATGCAATTGAAGTCACACAAATACTAGTTTATTGTAATTTCCAATTAGTATTCTTTTGGTGTCCGACTTGAAAAAAATATAAACCAAGATGTAATTGAGGTGGATACATTATAAAATGGTCACAGTTTTATATTGTCAGCTTCATTCTTCCCAGATTTATACAAGGTGGATACCAACTTCATATATTTTTTATTTTTAAATATTTGTCTTAAATTCTCAAGTTAAAATACTAATTGTATACGATACCAATTTAACGTAATTCTTATTTTTCAATTTGGAGATCAAGTTGATACAATGTAAGCCAATATACCAACATTACTTAATCAATTGTTCATTGTTTTTCAAATATATAGTGAACGGTTGATTAAGTAATGCCGGTATGCAATTGGTATCCATTTGGTATGCAATTGAAGTCACATAGATACTAGTTAGTGTAATTTCCAATTGGTATTATTTTGGTATCCACCTGATGTCCGACTTGAAAAAAATATAAAACAAGATGTAATTGAGGTGGATACAATATAAAATGGTCATTGTTTTACATTGTCAGCTTCATTCTTCCCAGATTTATACAACTTAGATACCAATTTAATGTCATTCTTATTTTTCAATTTGGAGATCAATTAGATATAATGTAAGCGAGCATAAAATATTTTATGTAATTTTAATTGGTGTCCATTTGATTTCGAATTGATATCGCATTGCAAAAATAGAAACATTAAGATGTATTTAAGATTTCAAACCAAGTTATCCAAACTAAAACTAGTTAATGATGTATCCAATTGGTATGTATTTTGTATACCTCGGTATCCCACTGAAGAATTATAAGAAATAAAACGTAAAACTAGGTAATGTGTTATTCATTTGATATCTATTTGGAAAGCTTAAATGTAACAATGTATACAGTTGAGGTGTACTATGTTTATGAGGTGTTTTTCAAGACTAAAGTCTAATAAAAATTTGGCTAATGCTGATATTCAAATTGTATAAACTTGATGTCCAACTTGAAAACTTTTGACAAATTAAAAATAAAATTGTATGAAGTTGGTATCCAACTGGAACAAATTACTAAAAGAAATAAATTTGAAATGTAAAACAGTGCATATTGTATTGTTGCAAAAAAACTGTAGCAAAAACAAAAATATATCATTCAAAAATTAAAGAAACATGTAAAAAAAACATGACAATGAATATACATATAGATGCATAGATCATGCTAATTTCATGTCAACATTAAACAGATTTCATACCAGAATAATATGCATAAAGAAACAGTTTTTTTTAACAAAAATCCTACTAATTTGAATAATTGCTAAAATAATTTAAATAAAATATTTACTCTAACAACGTTTTTGCCTTTTTTTTTATTCAATTGAAATTTACGAGTCATCTTTCATTGTTGCTCTTCTTTTAGAGGGTTTTGATGACTGACACCATTCGACATTTGTTGAGTTTAAAAAAAAATCGCTTACAAAATCTGAGTCTGAATTCGAAGGGGGTTCCACCATTTTCCCTTTTCTCTTTTGTTCCTTTTGATTTGGAGGACTTGCAATTTTCTTTGCTTCTCTTTTCTTCTTCTTTTCTGGAATTTGTTTCTTCTTTTGTGGGGTAACAACCTTTCACGCCGAACTTGCATTCTTGTTGGTCGGCGGCGATTGAGTCAATATGTTAAAAGTTGGAGCCTCGATTTCAATAGTAGAACTCATTTAGACTAATCTAGGGCTCTTTCTAGGAGTATGCTCAAATTTCTTCTACATTGTTTTCACAGATTTGGCCTTTCTTTTGATTGTAGAATGAAGATGTCAGATTATGATAATAGAGAGATGATTTACGATTTGTAAGGAAGATGAATGAAGAGGTGAGAGAGAAATGTTTAATTTTTGAAAGTGGGGGTGGTGGGGTGCTGTTATGGTGTGTGAGAAGAATAGAAGAAACATGGTGGTTGGGAGCTGGAGTTTGAAGTGTGACAGTAAAACAAATACAAGAATCAAAGTAAATTCCTAAAAATGGGTAACAGATAATTATGATTGATTCTTTAATTATATCACCAAATAATTAAAATATAATTATAAAATATTAATTATTTAATAAAGTGGAATTAAAATAAAAACTGATTTGTTATAACCCGTAATTAAAATGTTATAAGCAATAATATTTTAAAAATAGATTTACAACCCGTAATATTACCCTTTAAATATATAAGTGGGGTGATTTTTCCTACTAAGATTTCCCTTTTGACAATATTAGCTTTGAGTAGTAATTTACCTTATTTCAACTGTTGGATTGTTTTTGTGGTATTAGCCATATAGAGCTCAGACTAATCTGTTTTAAGTTTCTTGTACAGTTTATCAAAGTAAATGAAAGTGAACTGAAGCTGAAACAGTCAAGTTTTCTCTAGAATTTTTTAAATGTGTGTCTTATCATGTATTATCTCTAATTGATTAATTCAAGAGTAGTCACTGTTATTATCAATATTTCTAGCTCAAAAATATATGATCTCTTTTTCTAATGAACATTTTCTCCTTAGTCTTTAATGATTTTGTATGAATCTAGATAATAAAAAAAAAAAAAAAAACAAAGCTCCTCAACTCAAATCACTCTATGTTATTAGAGGGACTATAAGAGTAAACATCAAACTATGGATATAGGAATAAAGACAATCTCAATTTAAGCAATTAGTAAACTATTATGACCCTTGAGAGTTCCTCCTTACATCTACATTATCACCTTTATCTCATGTATAATATACATGTATTTAGCAGATGCAAAGCTTTAGGCTTATCATTATTATTATATGGTATAATAAATTTGGATCTGTCAAATAATTTTTCTTTATCACTGAATATAAAATCCTACCGGAACTTCCAATTTTTTTGCTGCAGCAGTTACACTATCCACTTTACCATTGCAGTAAACTTATCTCTGAATCCTTCTTGAGTTGCAACCTTCTAATTTACTTTGTCCATCCAATGACGAAGAAACAATGTTGATAGGTTCATTCATAGCCAACTGGCACAAAAGGTAAATAAGTAATAACAAATCGGTAATCGAAGCAAGCAAAATCAAAAAAAGAAGAATTACGTATTAGTAACTGATATTGTTTATTACACATAGAAACATATTGTTCATTGCACTCTTGCATGGTGTTGAATAATTCAACAGACTCTGAGGTAAGTTCAGCGCACGCACTCATAGATTATAATGATTTTTACATCATAAAACGTGAACAAATTCAAACAATGAGAACTCCAACAACATCTACAATGCAAGGGATTAGATTTAAAGTTATCTTTATCCAAATAAGATTAAAAATAAATTATTGATTTGTTTACCTGATTATATATAGCGCTCGCACTCAACTAATCCTTCAATAGAAGACCTACATAAACATTCTTCTTATACACCACTTCTATACTGAATGAGAATTTCTCAACTCTATTAAATTAAAAAAAAATGATTAGAAATTATATATTAAGGAACTACTAAAAAAATACTAAAAATTGTATGTAGTATTAAACACCAAGAATCTCATAAAGTTTGTTATTTTCTATCAGAGGATGTGAGCAAAGTTATGCACAAGACACCTCAGATTTCATTTGTAGTTTTTTTGACTTCTCATTGATCATCACCTCTTCACATATGACTTCAGGAGAACTGCACATCTGATCCATATTACATTCATTAGTGAGTTATAATTCACCTGTTTTAGCTTCGAACCATCTGTTCAGTAAAACAATCAGTAAGAAACTACAAATAATGAGCACTATGCATGAATTAGCTTGACGTGATAACATAACGAACTCTTTGATAGTTGAAGAAACTTGTCTAACCAAGATCCAAGAACATCATATATAAGAACAAGATAACATGATAAATATCATGTGCCAACTCTGCTGGACTGTAAATTGATGGACATGCTCCTTATTAATTCTACATAGAGCTCATGAACTAAGTAGTGCAATTCCTTTTTTGTCAAATAGTGCAATTTAGGTTTGAGAATTAGCAGGACTTGGAATTCATGAACTAATTACAGTGTGCCTAAATGAACAATAATGTAAATTGCCAAGCCTATATATTTGTAATGATGTGAAAAGCTGCAATTGAACCATGAAATATGAAGTTAAGGACCATAAGATAGGCAATTACTTAGACCACTCCTATGTCCATGTATCACAGTTACCACAATCAGCCTTCAGTAAGGCAAGAACAGAAAATTTCTCAGCCAAGTATCAAGATTCTTTAAGTTGATTGGATAAATCTAGAAAACACAGTTGAACATAATGTATTCTATGTTTAATAATTAGTAAAGGTATAGGCTACACTATCAAAGCAAATGCAAGTTATGGTTACTTGGTCTAAAAAGTTTTATTTCATCTACAAGTGCATTTATGAAGTGGAATATTTCATATAAATAAGTGAAAGTGAAAACGCACATTATTTTAGGACTTTATAATTAGCTTTCCGATTTTATTATTATCAGAACTTCAGATCATTGCTCGGTCGATGATTGTCATGACAAGCTTGACTCGAAAAGTTCAATTGTTATTGGCCTGACATAGATGAAAAAGATAGTTATATTTCAGTACAATTGAACTGATAGAAATGTATTATATCATCATGAAATTCAATGGCAAATATTTTAGCAGGTAAAAAATATTGCTCAAATGCAAAATTAGCCAAGTATATTGTCACACGTCAAATAATACTTAGCAGCGGATCCACCATCATATTCATCTGAACCCGTTACTTTCAATACAAAGTATAAATTTATGCGTAAAAATGCACTAAATTTAGTAATAGTTTCATTACTAACCCATTAAATTTATTTCTGTTATGAAAATTTAAACTTCATAATTCTGGAGAGTAACACAAAGCAAGAACTTCAAACATTAGGCTTCTCTATCAAGAAATAGATCTTCACCTTCATATTTTTTATGAGAATGTTATTATTATTACTTCTTTAAGAATGAGATCTTCAACTTCATGCGAAGACATAAAACTCGATTGCACTACTACCAATCGGAAAGAAAAAAATGAAAATGTGATCATATAACAAATCACCACCTGTAAAAAGAAAAGAAGAATATAATATTCGACAAAAAAAAACCCAACATTTTATACATTAAACACATACTTTTATTATAATATTTTTTTTACTATAGAATTATGCTAGGTGTACCTGTAGTATAATCTAGTTTTAGGGTATGAAGCTTCATCAACTTCACTTCTCTTCAAAGTAAATGAAAATGTCCACATCTGCGAGTAATAAATTGAAAAAGAAACACTAAATTTCAATAACCAAGAACAAATCTTTTGTGTTTTATTTGGTCAGAACTGATCAGGCAAGAGAGAGAAACACAGAAGGAAAAGGAATGTTATTGTGTCTGGATGTTTCTTCTAGTCTAGTCTAGATATATGAATATCAATTTGAGCAAGATATTTAGAATAGAATAATGCTGAAATTACCATTTTTAGCCTTGGTCGTCCATGGCTTGGCATGAAGATTAGCAATTAACAAGAACATACTCAACATTTAATACAAAATTTACAAGTTTGATTAGGTTTTTTCCATGAAAGAGAAAAAGTGAAACAAAAGAGAGCCAAAAATTGAAACGAAAGAGGAGTTGCTGCCATTTTAATGGTCAATCGATCCTTCTAGAGCTCCATTTTAATGGCTCATGGCATAATAACTGTTTTGCACTTAAATCAAGTCTTATTTTCAAAAATGCCAGTGGTCGTCCATCACTTGGCTTTTCTATATAGTAGATAGAAATATATATATATATATATATATTATTTCTTTACATGTGTAATATGTTAGTATGATATAATTGAAATCTTTTGTAAATTGTTGAAGTCATAATATTCTATTATCGAAATCAAACATCAAAATACTGAATCATACCGAATCAAATTAATATGATAATGATATAATAATTTTATAAAACGAAACCAAAATTAAAATAGCAAAGTTTCAAATACTGCCATACCCATCTCTACCCACAACCCAATTAGAATATTAATTTCTAGATATAATAAGGAAAGATATAGCCTTTGTCCCTATAAAAAAAATCATAAATATATTAATTTTGTCCCTACTTGGCTACATGTAAAGTCAAATTATTCTTGAACTATAATAAGATCACTCAACAATCGTGTTTTAATCATCCAAAATTAAATTAACTATAATGACGGAGGAAAATAGTGATTAAATTTGAATTATTTCACAAAGTTTAGTAATAAATTTAAACTATTTTAAGTGCAATGACAAATCGACCTTTTTATTTGTTCGTCTTATCTTAATTTATATAAATATGTTCAGAATACAAGAGTTAAAATACTTAATTTTGATCATTAATTTGAATATAAATTCTTTAAATATTTTTAAATAATTTTTTTATATTTAAAAACTATAAAATAAAAATACTTAAGTCAATATAACTAATATGAGTAATTCATAATATTTTTAGACTTTTTTTTTTTATAATTAAATAAAAAATTATTTGACTCTCAAAATAATAATACGGAATCATCAAAAAGGTCCCACGTATCAAAAACCTTCTGTCGATAGCCATTATGGGCAACATCTAACCACTTCTATTTATGAAGAAAATTGGATCGTAAATGTGAGTTGTGACAAATGATGAATTTGAATATTTTCACCAAATTTTGAGATCATAGTACTTCTTTCGTTTCATATTATTTGATATTTGCGAATTTGATATATCTTTTGGCTTGTTTTATAAAAATATATTTTATTATTAATAGTTTACAAAATTAAATTTAATTAATAACATTTATTAATATAGTTATTTATTAAAGATAATATAGAGAAAAAAAAACTCTCTCAATTGATTAAAATGAATAAATAAAATAAAATATTTATATTTTACGTAGGAATTAAATAAAATGAAAATGACTCAAGTTAAGATAAAAATAGCTCGAACGATATATTCTCTCTATCGCCTCAAAATGAATTATAGTTCTTAATCTGTAAAGATACATTATTAAATGTTTATTCTACTCCCTTTGTCCCTAATTATTTTCCACTTCTTCTTTTATAGTTGTCCTTAATTAGTTGTCCATTTTGACAAATCAAGAAAGGACAATTTTTTTTTACTTATTATACCCTCAATTAAATGACTAATTACTTTGAAAAATGTAGAATTTTTCATCAACTTCATAATTAATAGGGGTAAAATGATAAACTCACTATATCATTAATTATTTTTTTAATAGATATATTAATTTAAAAGTGGACAAATAATCAGGGAGTATTTTTCAATGAGGCCGAATCTAAACATACTCAAGAGATAATTGTGCATACACTAATAACGAAATATAAAATTTTCGATAAAAGAGAAATCGTGATGGTCCCCTCCGGACCGCCGGGAGTACTTTCCATGATTTCCTTAACTTTATTAACAGAGTCGCTCCAAAACATTTCTTTTACATGTTTTTTTAATTTCATATCTCAACTTTTTCCACATTTTATCTACTTAAATCATTACCCTCATTGTACATGTATATCAATCACAATAAGTGTGTAGATCAACTTATTACTATATTTAAAATATGTATGAAATAATAGAAAATAGAAATATTACATACGCAAAGAAATAATAAATTTTAATTTATTTTTATTATTTAAACTCTTTTTTTTTCCATCTAGTATCAGGAGTCCGAGTATGCATTAGGGTCTTAATTAAATTATTAAATTTGGATTGTGTACTGCAATCTCATTTGAGGATGGTGCTTTCAACAAAAATTTCTTTCTATAAGACTTGAACCAAGGGGTGTGCATCGGTTGTTTCGCTTTGATTTTTATATATTATCGATTTTATCGATTTTTTGTTTTTAAATACGTTAAATCAATAACAAATCAATAAGATATAAAAAAAAAATCAATAAGATATTCTTTATTGGTTTTGGATTTATCGGTTTTTGGTTATTAGTGGTTCGGATTTCGGTTTACCCAAATAAAAAAATGCTCATAAAATAAATATATGATTTCTTACTTTTCTAACAATTTGGCACAATACAGCTAGACAATCAAATCAGTTGTATATACTTTGATATAGTGAAACAAGAAATATAATGAGAAATTGCATCAAATAAGAGTAGATGTAGTATGAAGGCTACAATAACATGTTACAACCAAAACATAATATGGAATTTCTGATGTGAAGTAGAAGTACTATGACATGTCTAGTTATGTTAAATTATTACTAATATTTAATATTTATGAAGGATATAGTAATAACTTATTATCGTCTTAATGAGTTAACCAATATTAAAACCGATACCAAACAAATAACCAATAATTATTTTTTTATAAAACTCTTTTCTTTTTCACTCTTCTGTTGACATGACGTAAAAGGAGATTCAGTTCATATTTATCCACACCAAAATTAACATTATAAATACTCTAGGCCGGTCTCCTTCTAGTTTTGAATATTGAATAAAGAGATCTGGAAAAAAAAATCACAAAAAAAAACTGTGAAAATGTGTCGAAGTTTTGTGTTTGAAGAGGGATCTTCAATTATCACAGCAATAACTGTGATAACTTTTTTGTTTTTAGCTTATTTGGGTGTTTCTGAAATTGCTGGAAAACATCTCCAATACTCCAAATTTTGGAATGTTAATGCAAATTCTGGTTCATCTAGTAGTAGTAATTTTCTGCAGGGAAAATTGTCTAGTAAATTAGGGATGTTTATACTGTATGCACCAGCTTGTGTTATGGGTTTTGCTTCATTTTTTATGTACCCAGATGGTGGAACTAGGTTTATGTTGCTTAAATCTGCTGTTACTATACATTTCTTCAAAAGGGTTCTTGAGGTTAACTTTTTTTTTTTCAATTAACGGCCATAGCTTAATTGTCGATAAATACAATTTTTTTAGTGGCAATTAGTACTCTCGTAAAAGCTTTAGCACTCTTTGTTAATTAATTTTCATATTTATTGCTGCTAAAAGTTGTCTTTGTTGGAGTGTATATGTCCTTGTATATAAGTTGGTCATATTGTGAATACAAATATAGAGGAAATTCTCCCAAAATATTCTCTGTCTTATTGTTTTCTGGTCTTAAACTTTACGTGGTATCAGAATCAGATTTACTTGTTCTATGTGGTGTCCCTGACTGTGTGGGATTGTGAATATACACCTTGTCTTCTAGGTGTGAGGGAATGTTGATGAGAATGATCCCACATTGGATTGACTGGGACGAAAACATTAGGTTCTGGTTTGGGCAATCCTCTCCCGTTGAGCTAGTAGCTTTTAGGGTGTGAGTTAGGCCTAATGACTAATTTAACGGACTCGATTGAATTTGGGTATACATACTAGTGTTTTTTTTTTTTGGTTACTTTTGATGATTTTAGAATCAGTTGATGGAAAATATTTGGAACTATGAACTTTATTTGGAGATTCCTTGGCTAGCATCTCAGGTTCCTCTCCCTCCATATAGTCTACAAGATAGAAATTTGAGTGATCTTCCGAATTTACCGGTACTTTTGTGTTGCTTCCTTCCAAACCAATTGAAGAATGTTGCAATTAATGGTCTAGGCATATAGTACCTATTGCACTGATTGGATTCCGTTCTTCTCAAATTGTCTCGAGTACGGTAAGGTAAGCTTCAGGTAGAGTTTCCTAGAAAACTGAAAACTTTGGAGGAAGCTCTACATCTCCGTAGTTGTGGCCAAAGCCAAGGTCTAGACTTCTGTTTGAAGCTAAACTTCACACTACGGTTTCCTTTGCATTTGACTATAGTAGCTTCAGGGGCATGAGGTTAATATAACACGATCATGGAGTTCTATTGACAATGAACTGATCATGTAATTTCTCTCTCATGGAGTGTGCCTAAGCCAATGATCCTACTAGAATTTAGTCTTCCGTCCGTCATATAGTAAATGTTTTCATGAAACTCTTCCTATAAGTTCTTGATATGTGCACCCAAGAGGCCTAGTAGTCATGAAATGGGTTGAGAACCATGAGGTCTCAAGTTCAAATGCCAACGGAGACAACAAAAACACTAAGTGATCTCATCCCATTTGTTCTAGCCTTGGTGGACAGAGTTAACTGATATCTATTGCTGGTGGGAGGTAACAAGTATCCCCTTGAATTAGTCGAGGTGTATGACACCACGTCGTCGTTTAGAGAATCTTCTTTTGCTATTGTACCTGCATAGCCAGTTATATAGGAGGCTCCTGCTGTATAAGCCTTCCATTCTTTGCACCTAAACTACCATATTTTTTGGTACTATCACTTATTTTTCCCACTGTTCTGTATACTGTTCTTGCTGCTTGATATTGCCTTTATATAGCATACAAGATTCCTACTTTGTTCCACTAGTTCGTACCATTCAATGCTATCTTCAGCACGATATAGTGATTCGAAGTATTCATCCCAGACAAGGAACTACGTAATTTGTTCCAAACTGATTGCTTTGTATTCACTAGAAATCTGATATAGATATATATCCGTGCTGCTTATATTAATCCGATTCTGTTGTCATATGTTCATGCACTACACGTGTATCATTCTTCAAACTAGCCAATTTATTTGAGGAGTAACGAGCTTGCCCATTCTGTTTTGCAGGTTCTGTTTGTTCACAAATACAGTGGTGGGATGATTCTTGGATCAGTACTCCTTATTTCATCCTCCTATTTTATGGTGCCTGCAGTCATGATCTACATCCAACACTTAACTCTGCAATATACAGAGCCAGAAGTCGATCTGAAGTCTATCGGTGTACTGATATTCTTAGTCGGAATCAGTGGCAACTTTTATCATCATTACCTCCTTTCCAAGCTCAGAGGCAGTAAAGAGAAGGGCTATAAAATTCCGCGAGGCGGCCTTTTCAGTATGGTCATATGCCCTCATTATCTTTTCGAGATTCTTGGCTTTGTAGGGATCTCATTCATCTCCCAGACATCGTTTTCGTTTTGCTGTGCTGTGGGTGTAGCTTTATATCTGTCAGCAAGGAGTAATGTTACTAGGAAATGGTACCTTTCTAAATTTGAAAATTTTCCTAAGAATGTTAAAGGTTTGATTCCTTTTGTTTTCTAGAGAAAATGATGTACTTTGTATCAAATTAAGTCCCATCCTATAATAACAGTTTTATCATGTATGAAGTTGGTAGCAGCATAAATTGTCACCTGTTGGAACAATGTAAAATATACTGCAGGCAAGATAGTTTCTTTGATCATTTTTATTTGAATCATATACTGTCAAACCTCTCTATAATGGTGTTGTTAACGTTTGTTTGGAATTTGGATATTGTTAATTATAACGAAATGATGTTATAGAGAATATATAATATAATGTAACATAAAGAATTGGTTCTTAAGAAATTCCCATTATAATGAAATTTTATAATAGAGAATGGATGTTATAAAGAGGTCTAATTGTATCCATTTTTGTTTAAAATATACTTGAAACTCCAAAGCTATGTTAAATTTAGGGGCGGAGCCACCTTATACTAAGGGGTGCATTCGAACCCCCTTCGGAGGAAAATTATCTTATTTATACATGGTTAAAATATTTTTTTATGTATATATAGTAGATGTCGAACCCCATTCGGCTACTTCGTCTGTCTATTTCTACAGATTTTGAATTCCCTTATTGAAAATCCTGGCTCCGCCACTGATGTTAATATGACTATGAGGAAGGGTGTTGAGTCATTATAATGTAATGTTATTATAGAGAGGTTTGACCGTGTTACTAAACGATATGACCATATTACTAAACACAACTTGAAACAGATGCATGCATTACATTCAAGCCTTTCAAAAGGAAAAGAAAACAAAAGTCAACATATCTTCTTTGCACGAATTCGAAATTAGTCAGGTTCCAGAGCAAGTCCCTGACAGGTTGACACCACACCGAGTGAAAAGTAAAAATAAAAATAAAAAAACTAACATAGCTTAGTGCAATAGCACTTGAGTTGGATACCAACACAATTACCACCAGAGAAGCCTTCATTTCTGCAAACAATAGCACAATTATGATCATGCCAACATGGACCATGATAGCTATGGCTAGGTGACATACAAACTCTTGCTTCTACTTGTGGCATCATTATTCCCATTTCTGCATAATCCATATATATATTTATCAACAAACAAAAAAAAATTATTAATTAGTTGAGGTAAATTGATGTACTAAAAAAAACAAGAATTAGATACAAAATTTGTTGTTAAATAATCCATAGCTAACATGATTTTTTTGATAATCCATCTGATCTAATATGTTGTTAAATGACTAGTGACGAACTTTTATTGTTTAGAATAAATCTAGTATGATGACTATTAAAATCCTAAATAGACGGTTAATGATCCATATATTCGATTCCAACTGATTAATTAAGATTGGTAAGTGCTTAATTGATTGATTGATTTATGAGATAAGAAAGGGTGAATAAGTATATTTAGGAAAAAATAAAGAAAAAGGCTACTCATCATAAAGGAAGACTTACGTGAGGCAAAAATCAAGAGAACCACAAATAAAAACCCAAAAATTTTCCTCTCCATTTCTTAATTGATTTTCAGCTACAAATGTATTTAGAAGGCTTTACTTCAAGGTGGGGAAGAGAGTTAAGAAACATTGCTATATATAGATATAGTGGGGAGGGGATGAGGGGTCGTGATGTTCGAGCCATTTTGTTTCTAAATTCGTGATTATGATAGGATGGTACATTTTGTTTTCTCGCCACTTCTACTATAATAAAAAGCTATAAATATTTTGAATAAGTTTTCATGGGGTCAAAAGCACCCTTAAAATCGTGAATAAGTTGAAGATGAGGATGATGAGCTGAAATCTTTTTAGTGTGGTCAAGAATCCACGTAAAAGTACTTTTTAGCTTGAATAATTAATGTCATATGCATTGCATCAGAGGTGAAGACAGTGTGCACGTTTCGAGTTGTGGCGAACTCAATAATTTTAGTTTAAGTTTTTTGTATTTAATTAAGAAATTTATTTTATATACATACAAATTAATAATTTAAAATCTTATAACATTAAAAGACTAAAGAACTCAAAAAGATAAATTTCAAATCTCGATTCCGTCTCTACCAATAGGTCCTTGATTTCTCAAAGTCTAAAAATGAGGAAAGTGATAATATTAGTAGTTGGCCATAAGAACACCACCACATCAAGCGAAAAGGATAAAAATGTCTTTTTACTCTGTCTACTACCTAAGTGTGACCCTAGTTATAATACATGTTTATAATTGGGTTTAAATTTGATTCAGGTTATTTAATTTAGTAGTTCAGGAGGTCGAATTAAATTAAAAGAAAGAAATACATTATTTAGGGAAATCAGATATTTTTGTTTGATTTGAGGAATTCCATCCAAAATAGAGACATTGTTTTGGGAAAAAGGATAAATATACCTCCGAACTATTGTAAATGGTATGTAGATACCCTCCGTCATACTTTTGGGACATTGGTGCCTCTGTTGTCTAACTAGAGCATATATGCCCTTCACTCTAATAGAAGACTAAATAGGGACACGTGGCACAATCTTATCTGTCCATCCGATGTTTAATAAATGTTGGATCGGTGGATAAGATTATGACACGTGTATGTCCGTTAGTATAAAGGGTATATATGCTCTAATTTTTGGACGGCAGGGGCACCAATGTCCCAAAAGTATTTCGGAGGGTATCTGCATACCATTTATGATAGTTCGAGGCAGAGGCGAATCCAGGATTTTAAGAAAACGGGTGCACCATTGCTTTAAAGATAAGATAAAAAAAAATTTATAATAACAATAACTAAGCGAGCAATACATAAAAATTACATTACCACAAAAAATATCATCAGTTTACAATTGTTGGAACTTGGAACTTGAAAAAGTGTGTGGAAAGGAAACTTTTGAAGTCTTTGACTTTTAGAACTTTCAGAATTTAGCTTCTTTTTTAAAAAAAAATAAAATGAAAAATGTGTTTTTAGTTAATAAAAATAAATTGCAGCGAATTGGGGCTGCCTAGGATCGAACCTGCGACCTGTGAGTTGAAATCTTGCAATGTTACCAGTGAACCATCCAACCATTTTGAGAACGGGTTCAACAAGTTTTAATTTAATATA
>JAJOOR010003456.1:0-70794 GCA_036250505.1 Solanum acaule
CAAGCTCTACACAGGCACACACTACAAACTGCAGCAGTAATAAACTCTAAGGAACAATATACCAGCAGCTACACTATAGTGTCCAGAACAGTGTGTATTCCAAAGAGCACAATAACACCCACTCTATTACAAACTGAAGCACAGGACAGAACTTTAATTAAAAACTGGGACTACTGTTCCGGTATAAGGAGTCCGCAAGACAGAGCCCGGCAGCAACTAGATTCAGCGAAAAAAGAGAGAGAAAAAGGATAGATAGAACCTGGTCAGTGATGATGGAGGGTTTCGGTGATCTATGGGTGATTTTCGGCCAGATCTGGTTGATCTCCGGCGACAAACAGTAGCACTGCCGTCTCTCTTCTGAGCTGGTCGCCGGAGAAGATAGATGGGTTCGCCAGAGAAGCTGAAAAATGTTCTTACCTTCGCCGGAGTTTGCTGTTCGCCGCTCGCTGGTCCGAGCCGCTGGAGCTGCTACTCGTCGTTACCGTCCTCACTGAAGCTTAGGAGGAGAGAGAGAAAGAGGCTCGCCGGTCGGAGCTGTTCCTCGCGTTGCTTCTGGCCGGCGCAGCCCTCGATTTCGGCCGAGAATACCTCGCGTTCTTCTTCATTGATTAGATATTTTTCATTTTTCGAGAGATACAGTTTAAAATTGATTGGGAATTTTTATATTTTTGAAATTAAATTTATAATTTTTAAATTATGAAAAAAGTATTATAAATCACAATAATTGATAATTTAAAATAATTAAAAGATATATAAAGTTTACAATAAAAATTAAACTTGATTGAATCTCAAAATTTAAAAAGTGTCATATATATTAAAACAGATAGCGTACCAGTAATTTTTTAAAATTCTTAATTTTGAGGAAAATATGAACGGTCTCTGCCTTATCAACTTTACTCCACTGCCTGATTCTTCAGTACGACGCCGTTTAAGTCATGGAGGACCGGAGAATAGTAGTCTATAGCAGGCCTTACATCCTTAATTGAGTGAAACTGGCGCCGGAAATGATTTCTCATAGAGATTGTTCTGCAACTTAGAAGACGTTACAATCATGATGAATATATGATTTATTAGAACTTTTATTAAAACTGAATATATAATCATCCTATAATAAAGGCAAAAGTACTCATTACCCCCTTAAATTTGAAGTTTTTTATTCGATGTATATTTAAACTAAATTTCATTTTAATTACCCCTCCGAACTTGTTTATTCCTCCGTTGTGTACATCTTTTTTGTCCACCTGCTCCTATTGTGACTACACGCGCGCGACAGCTGACAAAAGTGATGATGTGAATTTTCACCTGGATAAATAATAGCCACCTAGATAAATTAATAAGGCAAAAAATAAATATCAAACCTTCTCACCTAGGCTTCTCACCTAAAACTTTCGGACTAAGCTTCTCACTAAAACTTCCAGACTAAACCCAAAAATCTTCAAGAAATTAATATTTAGTACTGGAGAACTCAGATTAAATGTCAGCACAAGGCTTTTATTGTTGGGAATAAAACAAATTAATTTTGGATTAAAAAAAATCAGTGGGGATTGAGGTTGTTTCTGCAAAAGTATCTTGAAGAAGATGGGTTGCAGGGGAGGATGCGGGGTTGCAGGGGAGGGGATAGGGTGCTGCAAAATAGGTTTAAAAATAGTTAAAATAATTAGGTAAAATGCTACATGTCATTTATTCATTGGATAGTTTTTCTTAAATTTAAAATTCATTGTTTAAGAGTTATTTTTGAATAAGGGCTGATTTCGCGGAACTCCTTGAATTTCAAATTTGTCTAAAATTCTTACCAAGTAAGTGTTAATCTTTGTTTCCTTTACTTTTCATTTACATTTTGCCCTATTTTTCGTTTAAAATATGTCAAATATTAAAGAAAAATGAAGATTTTATGTTTTTTTTACCATTGTAGCTTTATGACGTAGCAAAAAATCACTTCCTCACGCGCCTAGTAGAGTGTGTTGTCAATTTCTACACCAGGTGGACAAAAAAGGTGTACGCGACGGAGGAATAAACAAGTTCGGGGGTAATTAAAACGAAATTTAGTTTAGGTGTACACCGAATAAAAAACTTCAAGTTCAGGAGGGTAATGAGTACTTTTGCCTATAATAAATATTATATTCAAATATGTGGTTAATAAAAAGCTTCAAGTTCAGGGGGTAATGAGTATTTTTGCCTATAATAAATATTATATTCAAATATGTGGTTAATAATATATCCCAACAGAGACAACCTTGAATGTGGCAGCGCCGCTAGTGTTAGTGGCGTCCTATGAAATTTCCAAGTAAGTAAAATAAATTTATTTGAAGTAAGTTTTAAGGTGACATGACATATGTTAGTTTTGAGGGATAAAAGTGAGTCAATATATTAACGGTAAAGATATTTTTGACTTTAAAATCAAATAGACGATATATGTGATCCATTTCCAATAGAGTAATTTCCCTAGATAGTCATTTATGTTTGAGAAATTACCTAGTAATATCACTTGTGTTTGTTTTAGGACTACAATATCACCAAACTTTACATATTTTCCTCAAAATATACTTGACACACAAAAAAATATTATTCTCTCTCTTATTAGGATGCCATGTCACATTTTCATTTTTTCTGAAAAAAGTAACTTTTTAAAATAGCTCATATGTTATATTCAATAAAAATATAAATAATTCTTAATTATTTATCATTTTTAGTTTTTTACTTTAACATAT
Source organism: Solanum acaule (assembly GCA_036250505.1). NCBI lineage: Eukaryota > Viridiplantae > Streptophyta > Magnoliopsida > Solanales > Solanaceae > Solanum > Solanum acaule. Next base: position 2,709 of record JAJOOR010003456.1, read on the forward strand.
TAAGAGATAGACATTTTTTCTATTATTACATATAACATTAATTATTTTTCTAAATCATTTCTCAAATCATTCCTTCTTTAATTTATTAAAGAATATGAAAGATGCACACTTTTAATGGGATTCATATTTTTAAATTTTTTTTAAACTAAAAATTTAGTTTCTATTCCTTCCATCCATCTTTACATCTTTATTTGTTCATATTAATTTTTCATATCTCTTAATAAATTATAAAAATAATTTTACTATATCAATCTTTTAAAATAATAAATTTTATATTTTAAAAAATGCATTCGCAAATGACTATAATTAATAATAAGAGTGAATTAGGAATTAAGAAATAAATTATTACTTGATTTTCTAAACTAAACAAGTAACAAATGAATAATTATTTATAACCTAATGAATAAATAAAAATGAACAAAGGGTATAGCTGCTAGAAAAAAAATCCATAAAAAGAGTTAGTTGATATAATACTTTTGATTTTTTAATAGTTGAGAGATAACTTTCACCCTTTTTCATTTTTATAAAATTAGTATTAGATTAAATAATAAATAAATTAAATTTAAATTCAAAATAAGTCTATATATATATATAAATAATCTTATAAAGTGTAAAATAAATACCTATAAATATTACTAATATTATATAATTTTAATAGTGTTGATCATAATAATTTTTTTATTTTGAATTGAAAATAAGTTATATATATATATATTTATATTCTGCTTTAAAATAGTTCAAAGAGGTAATATGACCCTCGTAAAATATAAATGTGTAGTTAAGAATTCGACTATAAGTTAGAGGGCCATTTGACCATTTTCCTCTTTTTGTTTGGAAAACCTGATACTCCCTCCGTTTATAAAAGAGTGACCTAGTTTGACTTGACACGGAGTTTATGAAAATAAATATGACTTTTGAATGTGGTTCCAAATTAAAGTTATGTCAATGTACAAAATTGTACTTTAATCTTGTGGCCTTAAACATGCCACGTGGAAAGCTGAAACTAAAATGTTATCAAAAAAAGAAAGAGGTCATTCTTTTTTAAATAGACTAAAAAAGAAAGGAGGACATTCTTTTTAAAATGGAGGCAGTATTTGTATGAGTCCGAGGAGCAACCCAACTGCTCTTTTGTAGATAACTAATATTTGTATTAATTATTAGAGAATTCATATTTTTATTTTATACAAAATACAAACTGAAATAACTAATAAGCGAATAAATATTATATAAAATAAGATATATTATCAATAACTAATTTCTACATTACTAATATTATATATTTATAATCAACTACTTAATGACTCACGATCTTTTTGATGATTTATTCATTATTAATTTAATACGTATATACATTTAATATGGATAAATTTTTGCCAAAAAATTGATGATCAAGAAAACAAAGAAAAGAAGTGAATGCATATTTAAAGTGGGCCCACATATATTGTGAGAACTGAGAAGTCATAATTTTTCAAAGATCGTACAAAACTGATAATGTGACAAAGCTATCAAGTGTTGGGGAAGATCGAGAAAATTACGTCATAAGATCAACCTCAACTACATAAATAATTGTACTTTTAAAATATTACAAATATAAAAGAGTTTATTACATATATAGCAATTTTAATAAAAACTTCAAACAATTATTATTAAGGGAAAACTAAATAACTATACATATATTACTACTGTATATAGTATATTTACCTCTACTTCAATTTTTTTTTTACATATACTACCACATCCACCGCTCCGTCTCTTCATCCGCCAACATTCAAGCTGAGAAGAGTTCTAAGTATATGAACGATCCAATCAAAATGGAAGAATTACGCCAAACTTTAATAAACATACTCCCTCTGTCCACTTTTATTTGTCATGTTGCATTTTTCGAAAGTCAATTTGACTAATTTTTAAAGTTAAATTAGATTACGTTAATTTGATATTTTTTTTAAAAAAAATTAGATATTCAAAAACTATACGAAAAGTACTATAAGTTGCAATTTTTTGCATATCAATATGATGAAAATATACATCGTAAAATGTTGGTCAAAGTTCTTATTGTTTGACTCTAAAAAAGGAAACCATGACAATTAATTGTGGACGGAGGGAGTAATAAATGCACCATTAGATATGCAACAATGTTGGATACACATTAGGTGTACATGTAACTAGTTAAGAGTTCATATATCTGAGTTAAGATTATATGTAATCATGAGAAAAAAATTCACATGTTCAAAAAAAGGAAGATTTTTGAAACTTTTTACTTTTTTTCTTTTGGATTAATGATAATACATATACTATACCATTATGATTTGTTCCTAAATTTGTGCGTTTCAATTATATTTCATATATAGATACACATAATTATATGTATGTGATAACTATGTATCCGAGATACATGTTTTTGAATATAATGTATGAAATTGATACTTGGTACATCAAATTAATACTAGATACATGAAATTAATATTATATCATATAAATAGATACATGAAATTAATACTAAACACATATAACAAGTACAAGAAATTAATACTAGATACTTCTATGATACATTTGAATGTACTTGTATGATACTCATGTATCTAAGTGGTTAATTTGTTGGATACATCATATATTGATAATAGATACCTCAAATTAATGAATTTATTATTTTAAGAGTAATAAAATGAAATTAATCAAATTGCATGACCAAGATATACATGTTTTTACTTTTTATTAATAATATTAATGAACTTATTATTTCAAAGAATAATACAATGAAATTAATTAAACATATATACCTTATATTAAGAGATTTGATTAATTTAAATTTCCAAAATTAATTGTACATGTATAGTGAAAATCCTCAATTACTCCTATAATTAAGGAAATCAGTTACAACCAATTAAATTATAAAATACGTATCTCGATTTTAATGTTCGGCAGATACATGTATCTCGCCAATTCAAATTCATGTATCCTAAGCATGAAATATGATAGAAGAAGTAATATTTGAAACTATTGGGAATTTAGTAATTAGGACCTAAATTAGTGGAATTGATGTAGTTTGCCTTATTATTAACTCAATAAAGTATAAAAAAAGTTCCACGAATTACATTTTTTCTCTCATTATTATTTACTAGGAGTATCTTCTTTTCACACTATCAGAACGCACCAATTCTTCATTTGCCACCTAATTTGATCTATTACCATGATGGAGCATATCCGGTACCACGACAAATATGTTTGAAAGTTTTTGATCGAGAACAGAAAGTATATACAAACTTCTCAAGTCCCTTGTGAGTCCCTCTAATCGTGTGACACATTAAGACGGATGAGGGTATTCGCATAGGTCCTACCTAGATTCTAAGGGGGGGGGGGGAACGTATATGTATGGTGTAAGAATTTAGAGAAGTGTTTCCTAACGATTTGCATGGTATGCCTCCAGATAGAGATATAGATATCTGCATTGATTTAGAACCTGGTACTCGTCCCATTTCTATCCCTCCATATTGTAACGACCCGTAAAATGAATAAGTGAAACTAGAGCCTAACTTGTGTGTCTTTGAGTTGTCATGAGGTTTGAGGGTGTTAAATATTGTTCCGAGCTTAGGTTGAGGGGTTTAGGGGTCAAACATCAAGGTACGACTCCCCAAGGACCACCCTAAGGGTCCTTGAGGAGGACCCTAAGCCTAACCCGCAAGACCCCTTGAAACCAACAAGCTGCCCAAGTTTTGTTGAACCATGGAAGGGGACCACTCCCCGTAGAACAAACCACGACTCGTGGTCTTGATCCTTAGGTCAAGGGCCACAATTGCAATTTGCAGACCAAGACCACGGACCAACATGATGGTCCATTAGTGGACTCACGGTCCATAAGTCTAGAGAGTGGTTTGCACCTGTGTTGCTGTCAAATATCTCGGCCTAGTGGAGGGTTAATTGGTAAATTCACCCTAAGTCTTGTTTCATTGGGGGATTGTTTTAATTAGTTATTTATGGTATTTTAATGGTTTTTAAAGTATTAAAACACATTTAGACCTCATTATTTCAAAACCCCAAATCATAACCTCCTCTCCCCTCAAAAGGTTCTCTCTGTAAACCTCCATTGGAGGTGAAAACTTCAAGCTTCCAAGGTCAAAATCTTCAAGTTTTTCAAGATATTTTCGTGGATTTCTTCCATAAAATGTATGTTGGTCTTCATCCTTGACTTAATTTCTTTCAAGTAGCCAATCTCAAAAGTGATTTCAAGTCTCCAATGTTTTCTCTAAAACCCTAAGTTTCAATATATGCATGGGTTCGATTCTAAATTATTTCCAAAGGATTTATTGCATTGATTTATGAATGAATTGTGGATTTAAAGATGAAGTGAGATGATTTCTTCCTAGAACCCATGTTTTCCCCCAAATTCCTAAGTTGTGATTTGATATTGGGATTTGATTGATTATGAAGTATGTGAATTGTTTATGTGTATATGGATATAGAATGTTGATATTATGTTATTTATCTTGCCAAATTGTATTGATCTAAGGTGTGTGGGTGAATGTGATTCATGCAGGTTATAATCAAATTATATATTGAAGTAGAATTGTGCTTGATCTATTGATCCACTTGAAAGGTGGAGGTGTTTACTTACTATGTATATTGTGGTATTGAATTAATTGATATCTTCCTTGTACCTCTATTTATGAAAGATCTATGTATGATCATGATGTAAAGTATATGTGTGTGAATTCAATGATTGTATAATGATCATGTTTAGAATGTAAATAGTGTTGTGATTGAAAGCATGCTCTCAATTAACACTCATGAATGATGATGATGATAGAATGTGAAGGGTTTCTATAATGTGATGTTATTACTTGGATTGGTAGGCTTATGCATCATTTTCTTGTATTGATGAATGTGACCTTGAATGTAAGATAATGTCTTGAATTGGTAGGCTTAGGCATCCTCTTCTTCCATAATGAATGTATCTTGACTTTATGTCTTTATGTATTGAATTGGTAGACCTAATGTTGGTAGCCTTTCATGAATGAATGAATGAATGATAAACTATTCTAGGCTAAACCTTAGATCGGTAGACCTTATGTTGGTGGCCTTTCATGAGGAGTCTAGGAGCTAATGTGATGTTAAACCTTGAAATGGTAGACCTAATGGTGGTTTCCCTTTCATATGTGAAATGATGAACCTAGAAATGGTAGACCTAATAGTGGTGGCTCTCTCTAGGAAGATCAATGAGCTATCCTTAAATGTACCTTGATTCGCTAGACCTAATGGTGGTGACCTTTCATGTGTATGTGATTTGGGTCGATAGGCCTAATGTTGGTGGCCCTCTCAAGTACAATGATGTAATGTGATTGAAATACTCTATGGGAATGTAGGCTAAGCACCAAGTGGATATGGTAAGATGGAAACTCTCTCAATGTTAGGCTAGGGTTCCAATGAACATCTTCTTATCCCATAACTATGTGCCCACAGAGGATATTAGCTAGTGGATTCCATCCAAGCTAATGTTACCAGTCTTCCTTAGGCAAGAAGACCACCTCTTTATGGTGTGAGGTTACATGACATCATATTCCATGTCTAGCTCACATGGTCTATGTTGGTTAAATGATTATTCCCATCATGTGAGATGTGCATTATGGTTTCTTGATGAGTTTTATGAAGTGTGGGTGGTAGTATGGGATGCTATCCATGTATTGCACGAGTAGGCTTTGAGAGGTTCATAGTGAGTTCTCTAAGCCTAATTACTATTGTATGAAAGTCCTCTAAATGATGTTATTGAAGAATGTTGACTCTTATATGCCTAAATGTAAATGATGCATACTATACTTGGACTGTATTATGAGTTACTTCCTTGTTATGACCTATTGTATATTAATGTGCCTTGCCTATGGTGACTTCAAATGAGTACTTGGTGTGAGTAGTATTATGGGATGCTACTTGCACATTGCACAAGTATGACTTAGAGTTGTCTTAGGTAATAGTCCTTATGTGATGATATGACTTATGTAATGTTTATGTCTTGTGTATGAATATTCTGTAAAGATGGAAAGGTTGAATGGTAAGTTCACTTTTGGTGATCTTAAGGTGGTAGTGTGGATGGTAGTATGGGACGCTATCCATACATTGCACAAGGTATAGCTTGAGGGTTACTTGAGGTGAAGGTTTAATTTGAAAGTAATGGTTTATATGTGATTATGTTTTGATGTGGTTAAATGACTTGTATGTTAGTTATGTCTTATATTATGCCTCTTATGCTTATGTTCATGAAGTTTTAACAAAATGGCTTAAAAGCATGACTTTCAAATAAATGTCTGTTTTAAGCATGCTTTTGCATAACTTCCATATTTAGTACTTAATTGTGCTAACCCATATTTCTCCATTTTTACCAAAGTGTAGGGTTTGGTGATATTGGTGTTCTATGCTTGAAGAATATGTTTCTAAAGAGGTTGGAGATAATAACTTGGTGAGTCCTCATAGTTTCGAGGACAAGATCCACTATGTTCCCTTTATGTCTTTTAGTTTATGTTAAAGCTTTTGTATGGGCTAAGTCCCAATGTTGTATTCAAAGTATTAAATGGTTTGAGACAAAATCTAGAAAGTCTTCCGCTTGCTTTCTAATGAAAAATGTCTTCGATTGTAAAGGAAAGTTATAATTCTTCTCTATTTTCCTATGTTCTTATGTTCAAGAATGTTATGAGGCTTGTATGAGACCTTTCGGGGTCTAGTACGCCGTGTTCCATCTAGGGTGTACCCCTGGGTCATGACAAACATGGTATCAGAGCACAAGATTTTGGAATGGTCTTATGATGTCTCAAACCAAATCTAGTAGAGTCTTGTTCATAATGTGAAGCACGCCACCTTATAAATATGAGGCTATTGGGTGTTAAGAAAGTCTCACTTCTTTATTCTTCAAGTCGTGCCATAGAGTTTAACTCTATAATGTCTCTCTCTTATTCCTTATTCGATGGTCTTTAGGGTATGACCACTTGAAAGGAGTATGCTATAAGGTGTGAGGGAGGAAGGTTGGTTGTGATGCCAATTATGGCTACGTGACTTGATAGAGTTGAGATGATAGTTGTGGTGTGACTTTAGTATGAATGGGTTGCTTTATGGTTATGTGTACTCTTGGTAGAATCCGACTTAGTCAAGATTAGTTTTGAGGTATGGTGAAAGAGTTGATGAAATGTGGTGTTTTGGAAAAGCCTAGATATGGTGAGTATGAAGGTTTAGTGATGTATTTCTCCAACCTTAGAATGGAAAGAAGTGAAGTTTAAAAGAGATAGTATAGGCTTTCTCCCAAGTGGGGGATAATGTGCTTAGATAATCAGGTCATTAAGTGTCCTTGATGTTTATGAGTTAGGCTTGCTTGATGTTCTCACCTTAAGAGGTGTAGTGAGTTTGAGGAGTTTAGACCCGGTGTGGTAGACTCATATGAGACCTTGAGTGGTGTTGGTAAGGTTGTTTGTGAGCAAGAGTTGCTTAATGAGGACCTTTCTAGTTTAGAAGCACCGGTATATTTATGGGTTCTTGTAAGTTGTGAATGTCTTGTTAAGGTTCCTTGGTTGGGTTTACTCCTAAGTGGGGGATAGTATGTTGAGTAGTAAGGTTGTTGAGAGTTCCGATATCCTTACATCTTTCTTTATATGCCTATTCAAGCCTAAGACAAAGAGTTCCTTTTTGGCTTGTTTCATATTTTGGAGTCATGTGTTAAGATGTGTTTCCATGGTCTCCTTATGTTATGCATGTTCTTAATGAGTTTATGTTTGAATGAGAAAATGAGTTTTTATGAAATATGTTCCTCATGTTAATGTGCATTTAGTATGAGTTGTCTATATGTTTCATGAGGTTGATTGTTGAACATGCCTAAATGTGCTTTTATGAAGAAATTGCATGATGTGCTTAATGATGTTATTATGAGCATGATATGAGTTGGAGAAGGAAATTCCTCCAACGAAATGAGAAATGTGAAGTTTTAATGCATAATGAGTTTGTAGATGTAGTTCCTACTTTCTTATGTTGTATTGAGATTATTGAGATAGAGTTGATGTTTCCTCCTTGTTTTGTTCATGGTTTATGATCTTGCATACTTGATGGGATGCTAGTCTTGAGTCGTTGTTCCCTTAATGTGTTTTAATTGTCATTCGAGGACGAATGTTTCTAAGTGGGGGATAATGTAACGACCCGTAAATCGAATAAGTGAAACTAGAGCCTAACATGTGTGTCTTTGAGTTGTCATGAGGTTTGAGGGTGTTTAATGTTGTTCCGAACTTTGGTTGAGGGGTTTAGAGGTCAAACATAAGGGTACAACTCCCCAAGGACCACCCTAAGGGTCCTTGTGGAGGACCCTAAGCCTAACCCCCAAGACCCCTTGAAACCAACAAGCTGCCCAAGTTTTGGTGAACCACAGAAGGGAACCACGCCTCGTAGACCAAACCACAACTCGTGGTCTTGATCCGTAGGTCAAGGGCCACATATTCAAGTTGCAGCCCTAGACCACGGACCAACTGGACGGTCCGTTAGTGGACTCACGATCCGTGAGTCTAGGGCGTGGTTTGCACCTGTGTTGCTGTCAAATATCTCGGCCTAGTGGAAATTCACCCTCAGTCTTGTTTGGTTGAGGGACAATTTTAATTAGTTATTTATGGTATTTTAAAGGTTTTTAAAGTATTAAAACACATTTAGACCTCATTATTTCGAAACCCTAAATCAAAACCTCCCCTCCCCTCCAAAAGTTCTATCTCTAGAAACCTCCATTGGAGGTGAAGACTTCAAGCTTCCAAGGTCAAAATCTTCATGTTTTTCAAGAGATTTTCGTGGATTTCTTCCATAAAATGTATGTTGGCCTTCATCATTGACTTAGTTCTTTCAAGGAGCCAATCTCAAAATTGATTTCAAGTCTCCAATGTTTTCTCTAAAACCTTAGTTTTTAATATATACATGGGTTCGATTCTAAATGATTTCCAAAGGCTTTATTGCATTGATTTATAAATGTTTTCCAAAGGATTTATTGGTGATATTGGTGTTTTATGCTTGAAGAATAGGTTTCTAAAGAGCTTGGAGATGAAGACTTGGTGAGTCCTCATAGTTTCGAGGACAAGATCCACTATGTTCCCTTTATGTCTTTTAGTTTATGTTAAAGCTTTTGTATCGGCAAAGTCCCAATGTTGTATTCAAAGTATTAGATGGTTTGAGACAAAGTCTAAAAAGTTTTCCGCTTTCTTTTTAATGAAAAATGTTTTCGATTGTAAAGGAAAGTTTTAATTCTTCTCTATTTTCCTATGTTCTTATATTCAAGAATGCTATGAGGCTTGTATGAGACCCCTTCGAGGTCGAGTACCCCGTGTCACGTCTAGGGGGTAGTCTTGGGTTGTGACACATATCGCATGGCTCCAGCAAAATTAAGAGAGCTTAAGGCTCAAATCCAAGAGCTTCTTGATAAGGGATTTATTCGTCCTAGTGCTTCCCCATTAGGTTCTCCAGTTTTGTTTGTCAATAAGAAGGATGGTAGTATGAGGATGTGTAAAGATTACCGACAATTAAATAGGCATACTATTCGAAACAAGTATCATTTGCCTCAAATAGATGATCTTTTTGACCAATTGCAAGGTGCATTAGTTTTCTCCAAGATTGATCTAAGGTCTGGCTACCATCAGTTGAAAATTAGACCCAAGGATGTGCCAAAGATGGCGTTTAGAAACTGTTATGGGCACTATGAATTTCTGGTTATGTATTTTGGTTTGACTAATGCGCCTACAACTTTCATGAGTTTAATGAATGGTGTGTTCAAGCCATTTATTGATTCTTTCATCATAGTCTTTATTGGTGATATTTCGGTCTATTCGAAAAGTGAGGAAGAGCATGCTGACCATCTTTGTATTGTTTTCTGGGTGTTCTTGGGAAACAAAGGTTGTATGCAAAATTTTCTAAGTCTGAATTTTGGTTAACTTCTGTTGCATTTTTGGGACATGTAGTTTCATAGGAAGGGGTAATGGTAGATCCTCAAAAGTTTGAGGCGGTTAAGAATTGGGTTCGTCCTAGCTCTGTGATGGAAGTTAGGAGTTTTGTGGGGCTCGCTAGCTAATATCGTCGATTTGTGAAGAATTTTGCTTCTATTACCACTCACTTGACAAAATTGACCAAAAAGGAGATACCATTTGAATGGACTGAAAAATGTGAGGAGAGCTTCCAAAAGCTCAATTTTTGACCAATGCACCTATTCTAGCATTACTGAGAAAATGTAAAGATTTTATTGTTTATTGTGATGCTTCACATTCTAGTTTTGGTGATGTGTTGATGCAGGATAAGAATGTTATAGCTTATGCATCACAACAATTGAAGGTGCATGAGAGGAATTACCTAACACATGATTTGGAATTGGCAGCGGTAGTGTTTTCTCTTTAGATCTGGCGACATTATCTATATGGTGTTAAGTGTGAGGTATTTACTGATCATCGTAGTTTGCAACATGTGTTTACTCTAAAGGATCTGAATTTGAGATAGAGAAGGTGGATGGAGTTACTCAAGGATTATGATGTGACCATTCAATACCATCCGGGAAAGGCCAATGTGGTGGCAGACGCTTTGAGTCAATAAGCGGTGAGTATGGATAGTTTAGCTTGCTTGAGTGTATCCAAGCGAACCTTAGCTAAGGAAATCCAGACATTGGAGTCTAAGTTCATATATTTGGGCATCTTAGAGAGAGGTGGGGTGTTATCTAGCATCGAGGTTAGGGCCACGTTCATTGAGAAGATCAAGGCCAAACTGTTTGAGGATGAGAATTTGGAGGAGCTTAGAAAGAAGATTGTGATTGGTAAGGCACAAGAGACCACTCTTGATGTGAAAGGTGTGCTTAGTTTTAAGGGAAGGATTTTTGTTCCTCGAGTTGATGGCTTGATTCAAAAATTGTTCACAGAATCTCATGGCTCGTGATATTCTATTCATCCGAGTGTGACCAAGATGTACCGAGATTTGAAGTGAATTTATTGGTGGACGGGCATGAAGAAAGATATAGCGGAGTTTGTGGCTAAGTGTCAAAATTTCCAACAAGTAATATGAACATCAAAGGCCTGCAGGTTTGCTTCAAAGAATGCCAATTCCGGAATGGAAGTGGGAAAGGATAGCCATGGATTTCGTGGTTAGTCTTCCCAAGACTTTGGGAAAGTTTGATTCTATTTGGGTAGTGGTTGATAGATTGACTAGGTTAGCCCATTTTATTCCAGTAAGAATAGATTATAATGTTGAACAATTGTCTAAGGTGTATATGTGAAAGAGATAGTGAGGTTGCATGGGGTTCCCCTCTCTATCATCTTAGATCGTGGTACCCAATTCACATCCAAGTTTTGGAGGAAATTGCATGATGAATTGGGCACAAAACTCACTTTTAATACAACCTTCCATCCACAGACGGACAGGCAGTCAGAGAGGACTATTCAAGTGTTAGAATACATGTTGAGGGCATGTGTGATTGATTTTGTAGGACTTTGGGATAAGTTCTTACCTTTGTGTGTATTCTCTTACAATAATAGTTATCACTCCAGCATTGATATGGCACTATTTGAGGCATTATATGGGAGGGGATGTAGATCACCCATAGGATGGTTCGAGGCTGGAGATGTGAAACCTTTGGGGGTGGATTTAGTGAAGGATGCTCAAGATAAGGTGAGGGGTATTCAAGCTAAGTTTCTAGCAGCCCAGACTAGATAGAAGAAGTATGCGGATCATAAGGTAAGAGACATGACATTTTAGACTGGCGAGAATGTTCTTCTTAAGGTATCACCCATGAAAGGGGTGATGAGATTTGGCAAGAAGGGCAAGCTAAGTCCGCAATACATTGGTCCCTTTGAGGTTCTTAAATGTGTAGGGACATTGGCTTATAGATTGGCTTTACCTCCTAATCTATCTGGAGTTCATCCGGTATTTCATGTGTCCATGTTGAAGAGATATCATGGTGAAGGGGATTATATCATAAAATAAGACTCAATTATGTTAGAAAAAGACCTCCAAAATGAGGAGGAACCGGTTGTAATTCTTCATCATGATGTGAGTAAGTTGAGAAAGCTACTTGGGAAACCGAGAAGGACACGCTTCCCAAGTATCCCCAATTGTTCGTCTATTCAGGTACTACTCCATTCTTTCTTTAGCCTATTTTTCCTAAGTTATCACTCGGGGATGAGTGATGGGTAAATTGGTATCTATTGTAACGATCGGGTTTCGTCGTTATAGAGAAGCCAACGGGGAAAAATTTAGTGCCGGAAAATTTTGAGCTAGCCAGTATTTCAGTTATGTTGTGTCATACACATTTTTAGTTGGAAGTAGGCTTAGCACCAGATTGGACTAGGGTTCAACGTACCTTCATAGTCCTAGAACTACGTGCCCCCGTGGGTTTATAAGTCCCCTCTGTGGGCATCAGATTTAGTGGTCACACAGTCATGCCTTTGTTCCCCTAGAAAGGTATATTGGGTCCTCTCGATAGGGCGTATACGTTGGACTTTGCGTTTAGCTCACGTAGTTTTATGTCGGTTAATAGTAGCTCCCATAGTAAGATTCTAAGTGCATTGACCAAGTTTTCAGTTATACTTCAGTATTCATTTCAACATGTTATTTTCATGATTAGTACTTGGTCATTGCATTTCATTTAGCTATATCAGTTACGTTCAGTAATACAGTATTGCTCAGTTATGCTTTATTTCAGCTTATATATGTTTGTTCAGCTTAGTATCTATATCCTGCATGCTTAGTACATTCCAAGTATTGACACATACTCTGCTCTACATACCTTTATGATGTAGGTTTAGGTACACAACATCCAGATCACACTTAGATCGACTTTCAGTCCTTATACAACAACTTCAGTGGTGAGTCCTCATTCTTTGAGGACAATAGACATGCTTTTCATATTCAGTCTTTTATTTTAGTTTTCTATTTTGTTAGAGTTAGCTGGGGTTATGTCCTAATAACTATATTTCAGTTAGAGACTTTTGAGACATAGCAGTAGTATCAGCTCGGATTGTGAGTTTATCTTTTATTTGTTTAAAACTTTTAGTATGGTTTATATATATTTAGATTAGTTGGGTATTCCCCAATGTCAGTTACTTATTATATTTAGCTTTCGTATTAGTTCATGTTTTCATTTAGATATCTTTCAGTATGCTTATGATATGCCGTCAAGGGATAGCCTCGGGGCGTGACAAAGTTGGTATCAGAGCTTTAGGTTCAAGAGTCCTAGTGTAACGACCGGGTTCCGTCATTATAGAGAAGCACATATGAAAATATTTTGGGTGAGAAAACATTTTCGTAGTAACTTGGAATTTCCCAACCTAGTCCAAATTTGGATGAAATCGTAGTCATTAAAGTTTAGGGAAATCTGGTAGCAATTGAGTGATTTAATTATGATTTTGATTACATGAGTAGATAGCTAAGACGTTAAGGAACTCATACGACTTTACGGAATTGAATTTGGGCGAGTAGAACTCCCAAAATCGATCTTAGTGTGTACGGTTAGTTCCTTAGTGTCGTTGGTCGAAGATGTGTTGTGAAATGGGAGTTTGAAATACTTAAATCGACTCTCTGGTCTCGTACAAGCCGCTATGGAGGAATTATTCACACCAGGATAGGGCCGCTGTGGTAGGCTGGGGCCGCCATAGCGGGACAGTCGTGATTTAAGTCGGAAATAAACCTCAAAACGTCTTTATTCTTCTATTTTCAAACTTGAGAGCTAAGGAACTAACCCAGGGCTTTTGTTGACAGTTTTCCATCATTCTTGAGGCTAAAGGTAAGATTTTCACTCCCCGAATCTATTTTTTGATCTGTAGAACGTAATCTAATGGATAATTATCAATGGGAAAGAGTTTTGATCTAAAAATTATGGTGGGAATCCTAATTTGGATAGTGGGATCATGGATATGATCTAGGGTTGATAGAATTGTTAGTAATTCGGAGAATTACTAATTGTTTAATGATTTCCGTGTTATATTGATTGTTTGTAGACCAAGAACAAGCGTAATGAATCCGAAAAGGGAAGAATCAAGTTTCTTAGGATTTCAAGCTTGTTTCGAGGTAGGTGATGGTTGTGATTCTATGATTGTGTGATGTATATTTGTTATTCCTTCATTATGATACATGTATGTATGCGAATGTTGTATTATTGATCACACTAATTGTAAATGAGGATATATGAATGATGAGTGCCATGAATGATGACTTGATTGTATGAATATGAGAATGTACTTTGTGATTGTGATTGTGGCTTTGTTGAATGGATTGGGTGCTGCGTTCTGACACACTAACTTGGATTGGTTTCCACGTTTCGACATAATTATGGGATCGGTTGCCACGTTCTGGCATAAACATTGGATCGGGTACCACGTTCCAATATGCTAACAATTTGGGTCTGGGTTCCATGAGAGGACCAATGACTTGATATAACTGTGATATTTGAGAATCATAAGAATGTTCATGTTCGTAAATGATGGTGATATTGTATATGTTTGGTTTATGCATGTAATTGTATTGTTGTATTGACTTATATATGTTGCACTTAGTGGGATAGCCACGAGATCCTACCAGTACACGGTGGTTGTGTGCTGATATTGCACTTGATCTTTCTTTGTTGAGTACAGGGCATCTTTAGGCATCTATTGACAGACCTCGCTTAGAAGATCAGTGATCGTTCGAATTCAAGGGCGAGCCAATTTTTTCAGGCTGGCATGAGTTCTCTTTCTGTGTATGTCCACATTTCAGACTTAGATTTTCTAGTTAGTTATTAGTACGCTAGTTTGGGGTTATAACCCTTCTTGTTTAGATTTATGGATCTTGTTAGAGTTTTGGTTCGTTGACTTTCAGGTTCTAGGCCTAATTTTCCACATTTGTTTTAGTTGCTAGACTTTTGATTTGGAGTTTATTAGAATTCCCTATTTCTTTCCTTAGCATTTAACTTGCTTCTGTAACCTTAAATGCTTTTGTATTTTGATTAAGTTGGTTAGCTAATTAGTATGAATTATTCTCCCAGCGGAGGTTTAGTATGGGCGCCTATCATGATGGTCTGGGTCGTGACACTAGGATGTCTGAAAGCCGCACTAAGTAGAGTCTCTTTCATGGGTGAGAAGTGCACCACATCTAATGAGAGGGAGGCTACGATGTTTTTTAGAAAAAACTTCACTTTTTTGCTATTCTTATCATGCGTGGGTATGGTATGATCTCCTTTCTGATTCGTCGTTATGTGTTTCATATCATGCCTCCTTATAGAGCTAAAGTACGGAATGTTAATGCACGCAATGCTAATGCAGTTTCTCCAGTACCAGACCATTAGGTTTCGAATTTAAAATTTCGAAATGCGATCCAGCTCTTAGCTCAGAGTGTAGCCAACCAGTACAATCTGCATGCCCCAGTTCCTACAAACACTAATGTTGGATTAGCTACAGCTAAGGTTCAAGATTTCGTTCGGATGAATCCACCTGAGTTTCTAGGGTCGAAAGTTGGTGAGGACCCACAAAACTTCATTGATGAGGTTAAGTAAATCTTTGGAGTGACGCAATTGACTGGTAATGATAGGGTGGAGTTAGCATCCTATCATCTTAAGGATGTGTCTCACATATGGTTCACTCAGTGAAAAGAAAACAGGGGTGCAGATGCAGCTCATGTGACACCCCCTCTACCTTCGGGGCATACATTTGTGGTGACTAGTAGTTTGATGCAGATGCTTACAGTGAGGGGCTTGTTTTATTGGTTTGACATCGAAAGATCCACATGCTCACGTAGCCAAGCTAAGGAGTGTTTGCAAAAGTTGTGTGGGTCAACCGGACTTGGACATGGATATCATTGGATTGCGAGTATTCCCTCTATCATTGACCGGCGATGCTGCTGTGTGGTTTAATGAGCTTCCTTATAGCTCAATCAGTCTCTTTTCCTAACATATGTATAGGATTTCTGATGACTTTGGGCAGTTTCCAACCTTTCTTGAATGATCTTCACTTTCTCCATAGCTTATGAACCAAGTATGGTCTGATCAACCCAATTTCACCAACCTCAAACTATCCAATAGGAGATCTACCTCTTCGCCCATAAAGAGCCTTATAAGGATCCATCTGGATGCTTGATTCCCACATTAATATTGAACTAAGGTTACTTCCAGAAGTATCTCTCATGTGTTCAAAGGTTTCAAATGAGTTTAGCTTCCATTGACCATGTTTTATGACTTATGTTTCTAACCCTCTTATATCATGTTTTATCTTGGCAATTGCATGTCATGAAATGTCCTCTTTTGGCATGATTTAAATATTTTATGCATAGCTATTATACTTTGTATATTGTTTTGTACTAACACATACTCTTGCCTATGTCACGCCCCGAGGCTACCCCTTTGGCGTAAACATGGGACCTAGGATAACGGGTGACCCTAAGCTAACCTTGAGCTGGCATATCATAAGCATACTAAACTTATCTGAATAAAAGAGATACTATGCGAAAGCTAAAACATGAGATAACTGAAAGATGGGGAATACCCAATATTGATCTGAATTTATATAAAGAGTTTAGTGATGCTGAACAATTACTCAAAAACTAAAGTTGAATCTAATATTATGTTTGAAAAAGCCTCTAACTGATGACTAAAGTTGTTGGGACATGTCCCCAGCTAACCCTAGCAAAACTGAAACTGAAATGAAAGACTGAATATGAAAAACATGTCTATTGTCCTCAAATTATGAGGACTCACCACTGAATCTGCTGAATACGGATCGGGAACCGATCTACGCGTGATCTGTATGCTGGGTACCTGAACCTACATCATGAAAGGATGTAGCGCATAATATGCGTCAGTACTTGGAATGTACTGAGCATGCTTGATATAGAATATAGCTGAAAAAATATATAAGTTGAACAAATGCAACTGAGCAATGACATAATCTGAACAATAATGTAAATACTGAAATATACTGAAATGAACTGAACTAAATACAATGACCAAGTATGGGTTACTATCATGACATGATGGGACTAATTACTAAAGTATAACTAAAAACCTGGTCAAATTCACTAGAGTTTGACTGTGGAAACTACTATTAACCGACATAAAACCACGTGAGTTAAACGTGGAGTCCGATGTATATGCCCTATCGAGAGGACCCAGTATACCTTGTCAGGGGTATAAAGGTATGACTAGCGTGATCACTAATTTTGATAGCCACAGAGGGGACTTATAAACCTACGGGAGCACGTAGTTTTGGGACTATGAGGGTGCACTGAACCCTAGTCAAACTCGGTGCTAAGCCTATTTCCCAATTTGAATATGTGTATGACACAACATAACTGAAATACTAGATTAGCTCAATATTCTGACATGCTAACTAAGAATTCAACATTTATATACTGATAATGAAACATTTGAAATTTGAGGCATGTATATTTGTTTAACTGACCTAGCAAGAATAACTCATGAACTAAGAGAATCTACACAACTAGGGTTTTGAGTTTCATGCAAGGAACTAAGCAAACTTTCCAAGGAAACATGATAATCTGATTAAGAACACTATTACAGCTAAATCACAACCAATATCTAAGGTTTTAGAAACCCTAGGTCTAAACAAGATTTAGAAAATCAAGAGTCTGACTGAATTCTAAGGACCTAGTGGATAAAAGGAACCCACTAGTGAGATCCCACACACCTGGTGACGAAATCTACATAGAAATCCTTCGATTTGGGGCTGGAACTAAAGAAAATCTCTTGCTTGTTCTAGAGGGGTTGGTCGACTCTTTCTCCTCTTTCGCTCTAAGTTTTTTGTGAATTTTTGTGAATAAAGGTTTTGGTTATGTTCTGACTAGATTATTAGGCTTAAAATGAGTAAAACAACGTAGTTTAGGGTTAAACGACGTACTTTAGGTGCCCAACGCATAGGGGAAAAGACCAAATCGAGCCCAACTTAAAATCTGACGGGGGCCTTCCACAGACCCTCTAACGGTCCATCAAAGGGACCACAACCCGTCAAGTGGATCGTAGTCCTTGGACAGTGACTACTGGTTTCTGGGGGTCCTTTTCATAAGCCCTCCCACGGACCGTGTGGAGGACCACTGACCGTGAAGGTCACCTGGTGCTTCACTTGGGCTGGGGGTCTGCTGGCTCAGGACTATGGACCCTCCCACAACCAGTCCTCAAGCCCACGGCCTATGGTGGGCTCAATGGTCTGAGGCCTGAGCTTGGGTTGGTTCTGCCTGCCCTCCACGAGCCTTCCTACTGCCCATTAAGGGTCCCGTGGTCCACCACGTTTTGGCGGGCATGAACTACGGGAAGGTCGACGGATCGTTATTCCTTTCACGGTCAGTGAACCCTACCATGGTTCACCAATTTCTGATGTTTTCTACTGCAAGTCCAAGTCTGATTTCTGAGGTGTTACAATATCTCCCCCTTGGGAACATTCGTCCTCGAATGAAGTCTAAAATAGCTGAGTATGGAGTGAAGGAGCTACAATCCCTACCACTAAGTACTAGAAACTTATATCTGACTGAACTGAGTTCCAAGAATCATGCAAATATGCTGAAATGCAAGAACAACTGAAGGAACAAGATATTAAGACTGAATTTACGCAAGAGTAACTGAGAGAATGGAGAGGAACTATTACATGAAGCTGAAACGGAATTGGGAGGAAAGATATACGGATACTTGGCCTTCATGGCTACTTCTGCTTCCCAAATAGCTCCTTCTACAGACTGACTACTCTACAAAACCTTCACTATAGCGACTTCTTTACTCCTCAACCTACGAACCTGACGGTCAAGAATTTGTACTGGAGCCTCTTCATAAGAGAGACTATCTTCACAGCCAAACTCTCTAATGGTACTATAGATGCCGGATCACCCACACACTTCTTCAACAAGGAAATGTGAAAGACTGGATGAACCACTGCTACTTATGCTGGCAACTCTAACTCATAAGCCACATTTCCAACCCTTTTCAGGATTCTGTAAGGACCTACATATCTTAGACTGAGCTTCCCTTTCTTGCCAAATCTCATCACCTCCTTCAAAGGTGACACTTTCAGGAAAACCCAATCATCGATTTCAAACTCTAAGTCTATTCTCCTTACATTTGTTTATGACTTCTGACGACTCTGAGCTATCTTAAGTCTATCTCTGATGAGCTGAACTTTTTCCATAGCCTCATGAACCGAATCTAGCCCAATCAATATTGCTTCACCTACTTCAAACCAACCAACTGGCGATCTGCATCTACGCACATATAATACCTCATAAGGGGCCATCTGAACACTAGAATGATAGCTATTATTATAATCGAACTCTATGAGAGGTAGGTGATAATCCCAACTGCCCTTGTAATCGATCACGCAAGCTCTCAATATGTCCTCTAAGGTGTGAATGGTACGCTCTGCTTGACCATCCGTCTGTGGATGAAATATTGTACTGAGATTTACCTGAGTACCAAGATCTTTCCGAAATGATTTCCAGAAATGAGAGGTAAACTGAGGACCTCTATCTGAAATGATAGACAACGGAAACCATGCAACCTGACTATCTCATTTATGTAGAGTTTGGCGTAGTCCTCCGCTGAATCTGTAGTCTTGACAGCCAAGAAGTGAGCGGATCTACACCAATCTGTAAGACTCTACTAGACGTTAGCTCTGTACAAGTGAGACCAGGGGTGTTCACGGGTCGGTTTGGATTGGTTATTGGTCAAAACAAAACCAAACCAACTTAATCGGTTTTAAAATTATCAAAAACAAACCAAACCAAATATAATATACATTTATCTGTTTGGTGGTTATCGGTTTCGGTTTGGTTTGGTTTGGTTATTCGGTTATTAACCATACATAAAAATAAAAGAAACAATTCATTCAAAATGTGAAAAAAGTGACAACAATCCATTCAAAACAAAAAAATAGTTAGAATGACTTAAATTACTGAACTTTCGATTACTAAATTTACTATCAATAAAGCTTTAAAATTCACTATATTGGCCTACAAGGAAAGACAATAACATTTTCAATCCCACAAAGAATTGTCATAAACACACATATACATGAAATCAATAAGATAAACGTTTCATCTTGGACATTTTTGCTTTCAATAAGTAAATTATAAAGAAACTTTAATGAAAATATGTATAAGATCTTTAAAATAGTTTATAAAAATAATATATTAAGTATGTATATTAATAAAATATATGTATATAATTCATCGGTTCGGTTACTTCTTCGGTTTTTTCAAATAAAACCATAACCAAACCAAATACTATCGGTTTTCAAAAATCTAAAACCAAACCAAACCAGACCCAAATAAAATTGGTTTTATTTTATCGGTTTGGTTTGATTTTTCAGTTTGGATCGGTTTTTATCAAAACTGTGAACACCCCTAAGTGAGATCGATGAACCTAGTACTCTGATACTAACTTGTCACGACCCTATTTCTCGAGTCATGATGGCACCTACTATACCCCACCAGTAGGTAAGCCAACCCGTAACCCAGAACATCAAGCAATGAGCGTAAGGGTAGAAACTAGTGAAAACAATAAACTAAACAAGGACAACAAGGCGGAAAAAAACCAAAAAAATAAACACAGAAATCCCTCCCAAAACCTGGAAGTCACTAGTACAGAGCTGTATAATAAAGAGAACAAGTCCCAAAAGTGGACCACAACAAAGCGTGTCTCATAAGCAACAAGACTAGCTAAAACAAAAGAAGGAGACAGAACAAACCCAAAACGCCAAGTGCTCACCCTCGTATCCGAGTCACAACTGCAAAAGAAAGCTGAAACTAATCACTATTGGTATGGTAATGGGACCTGCATCACGAAATAGATGCAAAGTGTAGCATGAGTACTAAAACACTAGGTACTCAGTAGGCATCAAAGGCTGACTGAGCAAAAGAGGTAAAAACAATAAGAAAGGATAGAATCTAGACACAGAGAGGTCAAAGCAGATATGAAAAGAAAGCACACGAGCATACCAGAAATAAACTAAGTACAACTAAACGAAACCTAATTGGACCCCCATAACCCCAGAAGGTACACTAGTGCGCAAGTTTAAATAAAACCTGAACGAACCCCCATAAGCCCGACAGGTACACAAAATAGCTACGTCTATTGAAAAAGAAGAAAACCAGGCTCTAGCCCAAAGTAACCAAGATAATTCATCAGACTCTACCCAGCCAGCAGTGCACTCCTAGCCCAGCGAGAAAGAGTGATCCCAGAGGGCACCCAACCATACAGTCCACTCCCAGCCCAGCTAGAAAAAGGGACCCGGGGGTGAGTTAGATATCGCGAGTCGTCCTGCCATGCAGTCATCTCCCAGCCCAACTAGAAAGAGTGACCCGGGGACACCCAGCCAACAGCACACTCCTAGCATAGCTAGAAAGAGAGGCCCGGGGGCAATCGCCAAAATAATCGAGTCTACCCAGCCAGCGATACGCTCCCAGCCCAGCTAGAAAGAACGACCCCGAGGGTGATGGTATCTCCAATAGGATCCAATCCTGCAACAACCATCGTGGAACGCCATCTACTCTAAGAAATCACAAAAAAGGCTCCAAGCCTATACTATCTCAATACCACGCCTTTAGTGATGCACTGAACCTTCGAATCTAAGGCTCAAACTATCAGACTCAAGTCTGCTATTCCAGTCTACAAGGAGCTAAGTCATCTGAACGACGTCGGCAGAAAGTCAAGGTTATCCAGCTCACACGGGTCATAAGTCTAAGGCAATGCTAGCCTAAACTAGACTAAGTACATCATGCTTACGGTTAAGGATGAACAAAGCATACAACACATAGCATACAAGCATATAATAGCATTTAGCACATAAGCATGCAACTCTATTAAACCGGTTAACATGGTACTACACCCGAAATATGGCCAATCATTCCAAACATGAGGTATCTAATCAAAGTAAAGTAGGAAACTGGTACCCACCACCAATTCACTCCAATCGACATGATTTTACACAATTAACTCAATTTAATAGAAAGGAAGTCATAGCCTACCTTAAGGTCGACCGTGCGCGCTCCAAATCATTTTGCCGGAGCTTTTCCTTCCCGAACGACCTTTGAACGATGTCACTCTATCAAATATAGGATCACAAAGTTAGTACAGTCATTTAGACACCAAAATCCCAAAAATGGAGACGGGTCAATTTTGGAGTCAAAATGGGAATCATGGGACCCTCACCAAACTGTCTAGATTTGACTCTGCTAAGAGACCCAAAATAGTACCCCGAACTTGTGTTCCAAAATGGAACACAATTCGAGGCACAAAATGCAGTAAAACCCAACATGTAAGAAAACCACATTTTAATCAACTTAAAAGAAACCATGCAGCAGTCTAAACTCGGAATTTTCCAGAATCGAATGGTGTTCATCACTTCTTGAACACTCCACGACGTAACCACGATAATTCCCAACACGTGGAACTTCGAATCACCCAAAACCGAGCTAAAATGAGTGAGATAACACCAATTCAAGAAATCCAAAAGTAAGAACTCGGAAAAGGTTACAGCAGTCAGGTTTATCGCAAAATTTACCTTGAACGATGTGCACCCAACAACTTCCAAAAAATCTACAATGAAGCCACCTAAACTACAAAGCTCCCGCACTTTGAATCGCCTAAATCGGTTGAGAGATGAGGGAGTTAGGAGGTTATTAAGTTTTGGAAAGGCTGCTAATTTTCTGCATTATATATCAGATTTTCAGCATACTTTTCGAAAACTTAAAAACTCCGACGGGGTGCTCCGAACTCGTTCGGAACCCCGTGCACGCAAACGACATATGCAACCATACCAAATTTGATATTTCGGACTCAATGGCACAGTCAAAATTTCCATACGAGGTCATCTTAACAAAAAGTGGCTTCCACGCCCAACCTCCATTTTAAGTCAAAAACCACAAAAGGGGTTGGAATAATCTCAGAAACCTCGGGACACAAAAGAAGGGTCAATCTAGACCAAACTCAACATTTCAGGGCTACCAGCGCTGACGGAACTCTCATCCGAGCGCGTTTACTCAGAATGTTGACTAAAGTCAAACTTAGGCTTAAATTTAAAGTTAAAATGCCTAATTGCACCGACTCACACTGAAAACCTCAGGATTCACGCTGACCATGCTACTAGCCTAAAATTACCCTTTCGGAGCTGATGGAATCGTCAGAATTGGATTCCGATGTCATATTCTTGAACTTTTGATCGAAAATGATCGTTCAAGGTTCATAAGCTCCAGAAACACTAAAACTCGCACAATAACCAAACGAACGACCAGGTGACGCTCTAAACAACACACAAAAAGGCAAACCATAAAAATGACTAGGAAGGTCATTACAATATCCACTACTAAAAAGGACTCTCATCCGTGAAAGTAAGGGTCAAGCAGTACCAAAAGGCTCAAACAAGCCGGGAAACTGCTCTCGCATCTCCTACGCGGTCTCCAGGTAGCCTCCTCGACTGGACGATGCCTCCAATGGACCTTAACAACAGGAATGGCTCTCGAGTGCAATCTCCTCACATCTCTGGCTAGAATGGCAACTGGCTCCTCTACAAATGTCAAACAGTTATCCAACTCAACTGCATCATACTGGAGCACGGTGCCTCCAATGGACCTTAACAACAGGAATGGCTCTCGAGTGCAATCTCCTCACATCTCTGGCTAGAATGGCAACTGGCTCCTTTACAAATGTCAAACAGTTATCCAACTCAACTGCATCATACTCGAGCACATGTGACTCATCAGGAACATACCGGCGCAGCATCGAGACATGGAAAACCGGGTGGATGGCTGAAAATGATGGAGGTAGGGCCAACTAATAAGAAACCTCCCCAACTGTCCGGAGTATCTCAAAAGGCCTAATGTACCTGGGGCTAAGCTTGCCTCGCATCCCAAACCTCATCACGCTTTTCATGGGCAACACATGGAGGAATACTAGATCACCAACAAAGAATGTCAAAGGTCGACGCCTCCGATCCGCATAACTCTGGTGCTTACTCTGAGCCATCCTGAGTCTATCCGGGATCAATCTCACTTGGTCCAAATCCTCCTGAATCAAATTCGTACCTCGCGACCTAGGCTCTGTAAACTCAAACCAACCCACTGGAGAGCGACAACGCCTACCATACAAGGCCTCGAATGGTGCCATCTGAATGCGAGAATGGTAGGTGTTATTATACGCAAACTCCGCCAAAGGTAAGAACTGGTCCCAATGACCACCAAACTCAAAAACACAAGCCCACAACATGTCCTCAAGGACCTGAATAGTACGTTCCGACTGACCATCAGTCTATAGGTGGAAAGTTGTGCTAAGGTCAACCGGGGTGCCCAACTCATCCTGAAAGGTCCTCCAGAAGCTAGATGTGAACTGAAAACCCCGATTTGATATAATAGAAACTAGCACCCCATGAAGTCGAACCAGCTCCAGAATGTAAATATGAGCCAACCTCTCGGCGCTAAATAAAGACTGAACAGGAAGGAAATGTGCTGACTTGGTCAATCGATCAATGATGACCCAAATGTTATCAACACCTCTAGAAGTCCGCAGTAGGCCAGCCACAAAATCCATAGTAATGCGATCCCACTTCCACTCCGAAATGGGTAATCTCTAAACTCACCACTAGGCCTCAAATGCATTGCCTTTACCAACTGGCAACACAAGCAACGGGAAACAAAGTCAACAATGTCTCTCCTCATGCTACTCCACCAGTAATGTTGCCTCAAATCACGATACATCTTTGTTATTCCCGGATGGATAGAGAATCTAGACTTATGGACCTCACAAAGTTTCAACCTACCAAATCCCCAACTCTCAAAACACAGATGCGGCCGGCAAATCTCAATACTCCATCAGGATCTAAGATAGCCTAACCACCATCACCCGCTAACACTTGATCTCTAAGGGCCACCAAGGCCTCATCCTCAAACTGACAACCACAGATTCTATCAAGCAGAGAAGACTGAACTCCCATATAGGCCAAGACGTGTCTAGAATCTGAGATGTCCAACCGAACCATGCTATTGGCTAAGAACTGAATATCCAAAGCCAAGGGTCGCTCCTCAACAGATAAAAAGGCTAGACTACCCATACTCATCGCCCTACGGCTCAAGGCGTCTGCTACCACATTCGCCTTGCCCGAATGATAAAGAATAGAGAGGTCGTAGTCCTTCAGAAGCTCAATCCAATGACGTTGCCTCGAAATAAGGTCCCTCTGGCTCATGATGTACTAAAGACACCTATGATCGGTATAGATCTCACATCGAACTCGATATAAGTAGTGACTCCAAATCTTAAGAGCGAAAACTACCGCCACCAATTCCAAGTCATGGGTGAGGTAGTTGCGCTCATGGATCTTAAGTTGCCTCGACGCATAAGCAATAACATGGTCCTGATGCATCAATACACAACTCAAATCAATGTCGGATGCGTCATAATAAACCGTAAAGCCCTCGCCCTCAACTGGATTAGTCAATATAGAAGCGGTGGTCAATAACTCCTTGAGCCTCAAAAAGCTCACCTCACACTCCTTTGACTAAACAAAGGGAACATCAACACGAGTCAACCAGGTCAAAAGTGTTTCCAAGGTAGAGAAACCCTCCACAAATCATCTGTAGTAGCCTACTAGCCCGACGAAGCTCTGAATCTCAGTAACTGAGGTGGGCCTAGCCCAATCCCGAATAGCCTCAATCTTCGCCGGATCTACCATAATTTCCTCCTTGGACACAACGTGCCTCAAGAACGCTACAGAGTCTAACCAAAACTGGCACTTTGAGAACTTGGCATAAAGTCGTTGATCTCTCAAAGTCTGGAGCACAACTCTCAAATTGTGCTCATGATCACCCCTACTCCGCGAGTATATCAAAATGTCATCAATGAAGACTATGACGAAGGAATCAAGATAAGGCCTAAACACGCACGTCATCAAGTCCATAAAGGCAGCTCCCTGTAGCTGGTCAAATAGGTCATCAATCCTAGGCAGAGGATATTGATTCTTCACCGTCACCTTATTCAGCTGCCTATAGTCAATGCACATGCGTATCGTACCGTCCTTTTTCTTTACAAAAAGAATGGGAGCGCCCCAAGGTGATACACTAGGTCTGATGAATCCCTTACCCAAGAGATCATGAAGCTGAATACTGAGCTCCTTGAGCTCTACAGGAGCCATCCGATATGGCGGAATAGAAATAGGCCAAGTACCCAGCTCAAGCTCAATTGGAAAATCAATATCACGCTCTGGTGGTAGGCCAGGTAGGTCGGTAGAAAAAACATCTAAGAAGTCACAAATAACAGGAACTGACTCAACCGGAGGGACCTCCCTACTCATATCACACACATATACCAAATAAGATAAGCATACGTTGGCCACTAGCCTCCTAGCCCAAATAAAAAAGATAACCCCAACTGGTGTGCTACTACGAGATCCATGCCACACCACCTGAGAAATACCAAGAATGGCTAAGGTAACAGTCTTAGAGAAGCAATCTAAAATAGCGCGATAAGGGGATAACCAGTCCCTGCCCAGAATCACGTCAAAATAAACCATGTCAAGCAATATAAGGTCAGCTCGGGTGTCACGCTCCTAGATAGTAGCTAAGCAAGATCAATATACTTGATCCACTACTAAAGACTCACCCATGGGGGTCGACACACGCAACGACGCTACCAAAGGATCATAAATCATACTTAAGCGAGAGGCATAGTAAACAAAAACATATGAAAAGGTAGAGCCCGGATTAAATAAAGCCAAGGCAGGCTGCTGCCCTAAATTAATTGTACATGTGATCACATTGTCTGATGCCTCAGCCTGCGCCTTCGGTGGAGCAACATAGAAATGGCTATGTCTGCCTCTGCCCTGACTATCAAACCTACCACCTGGCCTACCTCCTTGGGGACTACTCCGTATACCCTGATGACCACCTCTACGATCCTGACCCTGACCACAACCTCTAGCTGGAGGTGCTGGTAAAGCTGGGGGAGGTACTTGAGGAGTGGGAGCAATCTGACTATGCTGAGAACAGTCCCTGGCCCAATGATCTGTCTCACCACAATCGAAGCAACCCTGTCCAGGATGACTCCTAGAAGAACGACCACCATGGCCTGAAAAAACCGACTGAAACACCTCGTGGCCCTGACTAAAACAAGCCTCGCTCCGACCACCATATGATGCCTGAAGGGAGGCCTAGGTAGGCCGGCTAGACTGACCCTGTCGAAACCATCGTCCGGCCCTGTCATGATAATCCCTAGACCTGGGGCGGGAGTCATTGTAGCTTCCCTCATGCCTATCCCTCTTCTCGCTGCCCCCTTAGGCCTCACGACGAAGATGATCCATAGTACTGGCATGGTCAACCACGTTAAAAAGGATCAACCCACAGAAACCAAGGGAATGGGTCTCAAGCCGAAGCTGCAATCTTAAACCACGAACAAAGCACCTAAATCTCTCCTCCTATGTAGGTAATATCATTTCAGCATGACGGGACAGCTCGTGGAAGCTAGTCTCATACTCTGCCACCGACATGGAGCCCTGCTCCAACCTGCAGAACTGATCCCTGAGGCGGTCTCTGACGCTACGAGGGATAAACTTGGCCAAGAAGGCCTCAAGAAACTCATCCCATGACATCGGTGGAGATCCAACTGGCCTGGTATACATGAGCGTGCACCATTACTGCCTGGTGGGCCCATTTAGCTGGTAAGCGATGAAGTTGGCCCCTCTAGACTCCACTAGACCCAAAATGCGAAGCCTCTCACGGCAAGTAGTAAGAAACTCGTGGGCATCCTCACCCACAACCCCAGAAAACCTCGGTGGTGTCAACCTGAGAAACACACCAAGCATCTTTTGGTCCTCGAGCGATATAGGTATGTCCGTTGCCAAGGGTTGTACTCCCTCAGGTGGTACCTAGACCTGAGGTGCCCTCATTGTAGGCTGATCCTATGGTACTTGTGCTGGTGTAGCTGGGGCTGGTGGTTGCTGCATAGCCCCAAGCATACCCAAGAGTTGTGCAATAGTGGCCTGGAGATCTGGAATCAGAACTGGTGCGGGTGGCGGCTGGGCTGGCCCCGGCCCCACTGGTAGAGCTGGTATATGAGCTACTGGAGGGTCCACTACTGGCTTTAAATCCTCCTGTCTCTCTCGGGCTGGTGTTGCGGCTTTGCCTCGACCTCGGGGTCGGTGTCTAACCCAAGCTGGGGCTCTGTCTGCAGGCTTGGGTGCATCAGCCCCGATCGCGCCATCTTGGGAGCGAGCCATCCTGTGAAAGAGTTAAACAAGTGAGATTTCAAGGAACCAATAAGACATACGCTACACAAAAGTGAAACAAAAGAGGAAATCTTCCTAAAGACATCATGTAGCCTCCCGAAGACAAGTTACGGACATCTCCGCACCGATCCGCAGGACTCTACTAGACGTTAGCTCTATACAAGTGAGACCGATGAACCTAGGCCTCTGATACCAACTTGTCTTGACCCGATTTCTCGAGATATGATGGCACCTACTATACCCCACCAGTAGGGAAGCCAACCCATAACCCAGAACATCAAGCAATGAGAGTAAAGGGTTAAACTAGCGAAAACAATAATCTAAACAAGGACAACAAGGCAGAGACAAACCAAACCATATAAATACAAAAATCCCTCCCAGAACCTGGAAGTCACTAGTACAGAGTTGTCTAATAAAGAATACAAGTCCCAAAAGTGGACCATAACAAAGTGTGTCTCAAAAGCAAAAGAAGGAGACAGAACAAACCCAAACTCGACATGCTGGAGCTAACTGCGCTGACAGAATTCTCATCCGAGCGCGTTTACTCAGAATATTGACTAAACATAAACTTAGGCTTAAACTTAAAGTTACAACGCCTAATTGCACCGACTCTCACTAAAAACCTCAGGAATCATGTCGACCATGGTACTAGCCTAAAATGACCCTTTCGAAGCTGATGGACTCGTCAATATTGGATTCCGATGTCATCTTCTTGAACTTTTGATCGAAAATGATCGTTCAAGGTTCATAAGCTCCAAAAATACTAAAACTTGCACAACAACCAAACGACCGACCAGGTGACCGAACTGTCAATCCCAGCAAGTCATAAATAACTTAGGGTAGCTACATGAACACTCTAAATGACACACAAAAAGGCAAACAACAAAAATGACCAGGATGGTCATTACAATATCCACTACTAAAAAGGACTTTCATCCACGAAAGTATGGGTCAAGAAGTACCTGAAGGCTTAAACAAGATGGGAAATTGCTCTCGCATCTCCTACTCGGTCTCCCAAGTAGCCTCCTCGACTGGACAATGCCTCCAATGGACCTTCACAACAGGAATGGCTCTCAAGCAGAATCTACTCCCATCTCTTGCTAGAATGGCAATTGGCTCCTCTACATATGTCAAACGGTCATCCAATTCAACTGCATCATACTGGAGCACATGGGACTCATCAGGAACATACCGGTGTAGCATCGAGAAATGGAAAATTGGGTGGATGTCTTAAAATGCTGGATGTAGGGCCAACTCATAAGCAACCTCCCCAACTGTCCGGAGTATCTCAAAAGGCCCACTGTACCTGGGGCTAAGCTTGCCCCGCCTCCCAAACCTCATCACGCCTTTCATGGGAAACACATGGAGGAATACCCGATCACCAACAGAGAATCTCAAAGGTTGACGCCTTCGATCCACATAACTCTGGTGCTTACTTTGAGCCGTCTTGAGTCTATCCTGAATTACTCTCTCCTGGTCCAAAGCCTCCTGAATCAAATATGTACCCCACGGCCTAGGCTCTGTAGACTCAAACCAACCCACTGGAGAGCGACAACGCCTACCATACAAGGCCTCGAACGGTGCCATCTGAATGTGAGAATGGTAGTTGTTGTTATACGCAAACTCCGCCAAAGGCAAGAACTGGTCCCAATGACCACCAAACTCCAAAACACAAGCCCGCAACATGTCCTCAAGGACCTGAATAGTACACTCCGACTGACCATTAGTCTGTGGGTGGAAAGCTGTGCGAAGGTCAACCCGGGTGCCCAACTCATCCTGAAAGGTCTTCCAAAAGCTATATGTGAACTGAGAACCCCGATCTAATATAATAGAAATTGGCACCCCATGAAGTTGAACTACCTCCCAAATGTATATACGATCCAACCTCTCAGTGCTAAATGAAGACTGAATAGGAAGGAAATGTGCTGACTTGGTCAATCAATCAACGATGACCCAAATGCTATCAACACCTCTAGAAGTCCGCGGTAGGCCAGCCACAAAATCCATAGTAATGCAATTCCACTTCCACTCCGTGATGGGTAATCTCTAAAACTCACAACCAGGCCTCAAATGCTCAGCCTTTAATTACCTGCTGGGAGCACAAGCAACGGGAAACAAAGTCAGCAATATCTCTCCTCATGCCACCCCACTAGTAATGCTACCTCAAATCACGATACATCTTCAATGTGCCCAGAAGGATAAAGTATCTAGACTCATGGGCCTCACAAAGTATGAACTGTACCAAATTCCCATCTCTCAAAACACAGATGCGGCCGGTGAATCTCAACACTCCATCAGGATCTGAGGTAGCTTGACCACCATCACCCGCTAATACTCGATCTCTAAGGGCCACCAAGGCCTAATCCTCAAATTGACAACCACGGATCCTATCAAGCAAAGAAGACTGAACTCCCATATAGGCCAAGACGCATCTAGAATATGAGATATCCAATCGAACCATGCTATTGGCTAAGAACTGTATGTACAAAGCCAAGGGTCACTCCTCAACATATTAGAAGGCTAGACTACTCATACTCACTGCCTTCCGGCTAAAGGCGTCTTCTACCATATTCGCATTGCCCGGATGATAGAGCATAGAGAGGTCGTAGTCCTTCAGGAGCTCAATCCAACGATGCTACCTCGAATTAAGGTCCCTCTGGCTCATGATGTACTGAATTCTCCTATGATCGGTATAGATCTTACATAGAACTCCATACAAGTAGTGCCTCCAAATCTTAAGCGCAAAAACTACCACCGCCAACTCCAAGTCATGGGTGGGGTAGTTGCGCTCATGGATCTTAAGCTACCTCCTGGTTTTTTGTTGGGAAATTAAGTGATGTGTATAGTTGCGAGTACGAGGTAAACCCATAATGAAGTTTATATTTATCACTTCCCACTTCCATATAGGAATGTTAATCTCTGGAGTCACACCTCCTGGTTTCTGATGTTCTACCTTAATCTGTTGACAACTAAGACACTTAGATACAAAATCTGCTATGTCCCTCTTCATGTCGTTCCACCAAAAGACTTCCCGTAGATACGTTACATTTTAGAGGCACCTGGATGAATGGAATACCTGCAGTTATGGGCTTCTGTAAGGATTTTCTACCTCAACTCACCCACATTAGGAACACATAAGCGACCATGGTAACAAAGCACACCATCTCCCCCTTGGAGAAAGCCTCCACTTTATGTTGATGAACTGCACCTGTCAACTGAAGTAATATAGCATCACTATCCTATTTTTCCTTAACTTCCGCTGCCAATGAAGATTCTGACCCATTCTGAACTATCACACCCCCATCTGATGTGCCTGCAAGACAACCTCCTAAGCGAGCAAGTCGGTGAACATCTTTTGCTAATTCCTTCCTTTCTTTGTCAACATGTGCTACACGACCCATAGATAGTCTTCTAAGAGCATAAGCTACTACATTGGCCTTACCAGGATGATAAAGCACATTCATATCATAGTCCTTGAGGAATTCAAGCCATCTCCTCTGACGAAGATTCAACTCTTTCTGGGTGAACACATATCGGAGGCTCTTATGATCTGTGAATATATCTACATGATCACTATATAAGTAATGTCTCCAAATCTTTAGGGCAAATACTACAACTACAAGCTCGAGGTCATGAGTCGGGTAGTTCTTCTCATATATCTTAAGTTGTCTAGAAGAATAAGTTATGACCTTACCTCATTGCATCAACACACAACCTAGGCCGACCCTAGATGCAGTACAATAAATCACATAACCATCTGAACCACCTAGTAGAGTTAAGACCGAAGTTGTAGTCAACCTAGTCTTCAGTTCTGAGGAGCTTTTCTCACACTCATCTGACCACCGAAACTTAACCTTTTTCTGAGTCAACTTTGTCAATGGGGAAGCTATGGATGAAAATCCTTCAACAAATCTCCTGTAATAACCAGCCAAACCCAAGAAAATTCTGATATCTATTTGAGAGATGGGTCTGGGCCATTGTTTCACTTCCTCTATTTCTAAGAATCCACTCGGATCCCTTCGTTAGATACCACATGACCAAGGAAAGCGACTACATGCAACCAAAATTCACATTTGCTGAACTTAGCGAATAACTGGCGATCATTTAGAGTTTGCAGAACAACTCTCAAATGAGTCGCATGCTCCTTCTCATTCCTAGAGTAAATGAGGATGTCATCAATAAAGATGATAATGAAAAAGTCCAAATATTGTTTGAACACCCTGTTCATTAAGTCCATGAAAGTTGCAGGAGCATTTGTTAGTTCAAATGACATAACTACAAATTCATAGTGACCATACTGAGTCCTGAAGGCTGTTTTTGGATTGTCACTATCTTTGACTTTGAGCTGATGATAGCTGAATCTGAGTCTATCTTTGAAAAGTGACTAGCACCCTAAAGTTGGTCGAACAAGTCATCAATCCTGGGGATGGGATACTTATTCTTGATGGTGACTTTGTTCAACTAACAATAGTCAATGCACATTCTGAGAGAACCATCTTTATTTTTCATGAATAACACTAGATCACCCCATGGAGAGGTACTAGGTCTAATGAAGCCCTTATCTAGAAGGTCTTAAAATGAATTTACCAAACCACCCCTCATTAGGCCGAACCTCACCAGCTTTTACAGGTGTGATCTACGGATCGTGGATGAGTCCACGGACCGTCCTGCATGGGCGTGGTTTGTGGCTGCAGCTTTCATATAGGGGGCTTGACCTACGGAGGCCATCCACGGGGCATGGATGGACCTACGGGGTGTGGACCCCTTCCGTAGGTCACCCTCATTTTGGCAACTTTTCTCTTTTGGGGACGCCTTGGGGTTAGGCTAAGGGTCCTCCTCAAGGACCCCTAGGGTGGTCCTTGGGGAGTCGTACCTTGATGTTCAACACTAAACCCCTCAAACATAGCTTGGGACAACATTTTACACCCTCAAACCTCACATCGACTCAAAGACACACTCACTTATTCGTTTTACGGGTCATTAAACTTACATGGAAGTGGGAAGTGATAAACATGGACTTCATCACAGTTCTACCTCGTACTCTCATACAACATGACTCTTTTTGGGTGATAGTAGACAGAGTTACTAAGTCCACTCACTTCTTGGTTGTCAAGACTACAGCTTCAGCGGAGGATTATGCAAAACTCTACATAAATGAGATAGTCAAGTTACATGGGGTTCCTTTGTCTATCATTTAAGATAGAAGTCCTCAGTTTACCTCTCATTTTTGGAAGCTGTTTCAGAAAGGTCTTGGTGCTCAAGTCAATCTCAGCACAGTATTTTATCCACAGACAGATGGTCAGGCAGATCATACCATTCAGACCTTAGAGGACATGTTGAGATCTTTCTTGATCGATTTCAAGGGTAGTTGGGATGATCACCTACCTCTCATAGAGTTCGCCTACAATAATAGCTATCATTCCAGTATGCAGATGGCCCCTTATGAGGCATTATATGAGCATTGATGTAGATATCCAGTTAGTTGGTTTGAAGTAGGTGAAGCATCCTTGATTGAGCAAGATTCGGTTCATGAAGCTATGGAAAAAGTTCGACTCATTAAGGATAGACTAAAGATAGCCCAGAGTCGTGAGAAGTCCTATGCAGATGTGCGGAGAAGGGACTTAGAATTTGAAATCGATGATTAGGTTTTCCTAAAAGTGTCACCTATGAAGGGGGTGATGAGATTTGGAAAGAAAGGGAAGCTCAGTCCTAGATATGTAGGTCCTTATAGAATCTTGAAAAGGGTTGGTAAATTGGCTTATAAGTTGGAGTTTCCAGTAAAACTAACAGTGGTTCATCAGGTCTTTCACATTTCATTGTTAAAAATATTGTGTGGGTGACCCAGCATCGATAGTACCATTAGAAAGTGTAGTTGTGAAGGATAGTCTAACTTATGAGGAGGTTCCAGTTGAAATTCTTGATCGTCATGTGCGAAGGTTGAGAAATAAAGAAGTCACTTCAGTTAAAGTTTTGTGGAGGAGTCAGTCCGTACAGGAGCTACTTGGGAAGTAGAAGCAGCCATGAAGGCCAAGTATTCTCGTCTTTTTCCTTCTGATTCCAATTTAGCTTGAGGTAATAGTTCCTCTGCAGTCTCTCAGTTTAATCTCGCGTAAATTCAGTCTTAGTACCTTGTCCTTTAGTTATACTTGCATCTCAGCATATTTGCATGTTCTTGGAACTCAGTTCAGTCAGATTTCAGTTTCTAGTACTTAGTGGTAGGAATTGCAGCTCCTTCCCTCCATACTCAGCAAGTTTAGACTTCATTCGAGGATGAATGTTCCCAAGAGGGAGATAATGTAACACCCCAGAATCAAAAAGGATCAAATGACAAACTTTACAGAACCTGCAGGTGCCACTAACGGAGGCCATCCACGGCCTGTGGGTGGGACCACGAACCGTAGGTGTGTTCCGTAGGTCGGCCACCCAGAATTTTGAGAAAAAGTTCAAAACCACTCCAGGACCTACGGACCATAGGTGGGACCACGTTTCGTGGTCCAGGTCCGTGGTTCTGACCCAGATTCCACTCCTCTAACAGCCAAATGATAGACTGACCGGATGGGCCGTCAATCGACCGACATTCTGTCGGTCAGGCCCATTGATAGCCCCATCAGACTTTAAGTTAAGGTCATTTTGGTATTTTCCCCTATGTGTTGGACACCTAAACTATGTCGTTTAACCCATAAACTACGTCGTTTTAGTCAGTTTAAGCCTAGTAACTTAATCAGAACCTACCCTACTCAACCATTCTCCTAAATTCATCAAAACTTAGAGTAAAAAGGAAAGAAACAGGCGATAGCTTTCTCAAGAACACGCAACAAGTTTTCTTCAGTTCCAACCACGAAATCAAAAGATTTCTCTATGAAATTCGTCACCAGGTATGTGGGATTTCACTAGTGGGATCCTTTTATCCACTAGGTCCCTAGAATTTAGTCAGATTCTTGATTCTCTATATCATGTTTAGACCTAGGGTTTCTAGAACTTTAGATAATTGTTGTGATTTAGCTATTGCAGTACCCTTAATCAGATTATCATAGTTTCGAAACATTATTGCTTAATCCTTGCATGAAATTCAGAACCCTAGTTTTTTAGATTCGTTTAGCTCATGAATTACACTTGCTACGTCAGTTTAAACATATATACATGCTCCAGTTAATAATGTTTCATTATCAGTATTTAAATGTTGCATTCTCAGATTTGCATGTCAGAACATTGAGCTATCCAGTATTTCAGTCATGTTGTTTATACACATTCCAGTTGAGAGTAGGCTTAGACTGAGTTGGACTAGGGTTCAGTATACCCTCATAGTTTCAGAACTATGTGCCCCCGTAGGTTTATAAGTCCCCTCTGTGGGCATTAGTTTTAGTGATCACGCCAGTCATGCCTTTATACCCTTGGCAAGGTATATTAGGTCTTCTCGATGGGGCGTATACATCAGACTTTGTGTTTAGCTCACGTGGTTTTATATTGGTTAGTAGTAGCTCCTACAGTTAGACTCTAGTGCATTTGACCAAGTTTTCAGGTATATTTCAGTATTCAGTCTCAGCATGTTATGCACTTGGTCATTGCATTCAGTTAAGTTCATTTCTATATATTTCAATATATTCATCATATTCAAATTATATTCTTGCTTAGTATGCTTTGTTCAGTGCATATGTTTGTTCAGCTTTATCATATCTTCCATGCTCAATACCTTCCAAGTACTGACACATACTCTGCGCTACATCTTTTCATGTGTAGGTTCATGTCCTCAACATTCAGATCACGCATAGATCGATTCTCGATCCACACTCAGCAGCATCAGTAGTGAGTCCTCATACTTCAAGGACAATAGACCTGTTTTCGTATTTTAGTCTTTCATTTCAGATTCAGTTTTGCTAGAGTTAGCTAGGGGAATGTCTGAGCATCTCTAGTCAGTTAGAGGCTTTATTCAGACATAGTTTAGATTCAGCTTAAGTTTTTGAGTGATTGTTCAATTTCACTAAACTCTTAGTATATTATATATATATTCAGACCAGTTATGGGTATTCCCCACTATTAGTTATCTCAGATTTTAGCTTCCGCATTAGTTCATATTTTCATATATATATTCAGTTTTCTTATGATATGATAGCTCAGGGTTAGCTTAGGGTCACTCATGATCCTAGGTCCCGTATTTACGCCTAAGAGTAGCCTCGGGACGTGACATTTCACCTTTTTATTAGGCCACATGCAGATAATTGTGTGATTTCTTAAAACGGATGCTATATATGTTGCCACATATCACCTTTCTGTTGGGGTACATGCAGATAATTATGTAATTTTTTACAAGAGAGGCTATATATGTTGTCACATATCACCTTTCTGTTGGGGCACATGCAGATAATTGTGTGATTGTTTTTACAATAGAGGCTATATATGTTGCCACATTTTCTCCTTTCCTACATAATTGACATTTATTCCAACCAAATAAAAATAATAATAATCATTAATATATCAACAAAAATGAAAACTTCACCAATTATTTTTTACAACTTATCAACAAAAAGGTAATTCAAAATGGTATACATAACCATCAAAACTAAATCTAATCAATGGTGGTAACCATTACACTTTCATCTGGAGATATGAACTTTGTTTTTTTAGGTCTAGGCCTTTGTGGGTCTTCATTGTTACTAATATAGCCATTCTGAGCCTTTAAAATTTAATAATTTCATAGGAGTGAAGCATATTTCATGCGAACAGCTTCAGAAATAATTCCATAAGATGGTACTTGTAGTCCATCACTCAAAAACTCATTGTACGCAGCAACAAAAAGTCCACAGTCTCTGCATGGTGTATCATCAATTAGAAAAATAATAAACTAAGAAAATTTCAACGGTGGTAAGACAAAAATAATAATGTGATGCGTACATATTATTTCTTTCTTGTTGGCAATACTATTTAACATATTTGACATTGAATGGATAAGATTTGTTCTTGACCTGGTAAGATTCAACAACTGACCAGTTGGTTCAGTCTTTTTGCTTAAAAAGGTTGTTGAATTCAAGGTACCTTGGCAAAATTGTAGATAACTTTTGAATCTTAGCGGACAATTTTCTGTTAATCCTCGATGAGTACATAGAATTATACACATTTATCCACTGTTCTTTCAATACAATGACAACCAGGACCCAATGAAACTCCCATTACAATTTACATGGACAGAAACCTTATGTGTGAGGTGCCAAGGTAGCCCAGTGGGAATACGAAACCCTTCGACAATATTAACGATTTTATTCTCATATTCAGGAACAACATTGTCCCTGTCGATGGATGTTTTGAAAAAACAATTAGTAGTGAAATATCGATATTTTGAATGACTCTGTTGCTTCGACTTCTTTCACAGATATAACACAATGACATCCACATGTTGCACAGATGTATCAACAAGTTATTTATGTATCAATTATTTGTATGTATGTATAAGTAGGTGTTAATCAAAACATAAGTGGGAAAGGTTATACCTCATCACGTAGAACAAATTCCTCTTTTTCGTGAATGTAGCTACAAAACTAAGTTGATCAACTCCAAGTTTCGAGCAATTGACTAAGTAGTGGTCATCCTTCTCTCTTATCTGATGGTGTAAATATTAAAAATTATTATTTAGTGTACATAAAAAAAAATATTAACAATAGTTGAATGATTTTACTTTTTTGCATGATGCTTATAAAGACCTCATTTAACCATTGCGAGAAGGATGACAGTAGTTGAGTTGGACCCTCGCCTTCGATGTTAAAACCTTCAAATGGATATTTTTGCTTCACATTACAACTGATGACTTTTTGCTTGCCTTTTGCAGTTGAGAAAGATATTGGAGCAGTAGTCATTAATTTTTTCTTCTACTGATTATAGATACTGATTTGGAAATTGTGTTTTTCAACCTCCTAATTTTCAAAGGTTGTGAAATCTTCTTCTTGGATGTTTGGATATCAATATCAAATGTCAATTCCCTAATACTATTAGTGAGTTCTTTAACACGACTAAGAAAATAATCATGGTGTTGCTCATATCCTTCGCATCGATAGAAAGAACATTTGGTGTTAGAAGAGGAAGCAGAACCAGCAAAACATTGAGTTATTGCCACAGATGAACCTTCTTGTGACATTTTATCTATAAGGTAAACCAGGAAGCTTGAGAGTTCACAACTGATTATGAAAAAAATAAGGGGTATCATTATACTTTGTTGCCACATATGAACCTTCTATGGGCACAAATGAATGTTATGTTGCCACGGATGAATATTTTGTTGCTATACATGAGTAACCTGTTACTACAGATGACCATTTTTTTTCTCTAATACATAGGTGACATGTTTCAACATATGACAACTATGTTGGAATTTGTACCAACATATCACACATATGTTGCAACATGCGACAATTCTTTCAACAAATGAAATATATGTTGGACAACTAAACAGACTATATATCTACAATCATGTGAACAAACTGATCACAAAAAGAGAACAAAGGCAACAAAAAATGATTTTTCACTAAACGACAACAATACATATACATTTCCTAAAAAATAAGGTTTTTTGGGTTTGTAAATTTTCTTTCAAAAACTAGAATTAATAGGTACCATTACACCATTATTCAATTTTTACATCTATAGAACGATTTCTTGTTCATTAACCCAAGAAAATAACCTAGAATCAAGAGTGTGTTATTCAAAAATTCTAAAATCTTTCAAAAAATAATGACTTACCCGTTCAATTCAAAAAGAGAGAGTGAAGGCCGGAGATGAGGAGGAAGAGAATGAGAATATTTGTTGATGGTCAGTTTCTCTAATGAAGAAGAAGAGAAGAACGTTGGAGAGAAGAAGAAGAACTGCAACTTTTGAATCCTATTTACTTTTACTTTTTTTACAATGGTTTGGTTAGAATTAGAGTAGTTGAAAATTGTAGCTTTTTTTTTGTATTTTATAAAAAGATTAGAAAGTTTTGAAATTATTAATTTGGTCCAAAATTAACTTAACTACATTTTTAAGTGGGTTTGACCCTTTCTTGGTCAAAGTGTCACAAAAACAAGGGACTTTGAATTAAGGGTGACAATAAGGTTTGAAAATAAAATGGTAGTGACTCATGTTATTTTAATTGAGTGTAGGTGACAATTATGTAATTAAGAATTAAAGATTTATGAGGGATGTGTGGGAGTTTCACTCAAGTTTTTAAGTTAACACTTTGGTCCATTGTATTAAAAAAAAATTAAACAAAGATAAATAATAAGGGAGGGAACCCAAAAGGGGATAAAAGGAAAACCTGTCATTTTCGCTTCTTCGTTTCCTCTTCTCGTTCGTTCCTCTTGTTCTCTTCTTATTTTTCCTTCTCGTTCTTGTTCTTCTTGTTCTTCTTGTTATTGCCCACCATTATTGTTGTTGGCTGATTTTTCTTCTTCTTTTTCGTCTTCTTCTTCTTCTTCTTCTTCTCTCTTTGGTGGTTCATGTAGCTACTCATTGGACCAAATTTTGTTCTATATCATATGACATTACTTCATAAAATGATTTGATAAGTAATAATAATAGTTCTTTGATTGAACGATTCATCTATGTATACCTGCATATATTTTAATAATTGACATTCGTGTTTCCAACAGATTTTGCAACTAAATCAACAGATGAGAATACCTGTTGTAATAGATATTATTTTTCTTATAGCAGATGACTCTTGTTAAATAAGTCATTTGTTGCATCTGATGCAACAGAATAATCATCATTAGAATAGTCATATGTTGTAACAAATGACTTATTTGTTGCAAAAATGCATTATATGTTGCAAAAGATGACTTACCTTTTGCAACAAATGATTTATCTATTGCAATAGAATAGTCATATGTTACAATACTTGACTTATCTGTGGCAACAAAATAGTCATATGTGTAACACCCTGACCTTTGGAAACGTATAAAATTACTCGTATCTTCGTGGAAAGACCAAGAGGGTGGGTAATAAATTAAGTATGATGTGGTATGTAATATTTTAAGTGTTCAAGGGTTGTATCTCAAGTTTTGAAGTTAGGTAAGTGGCAAATTGAAAGTTCGCGAAAGTTACCGTAAGTTCCTTATTAAAGATTTCTCTGAAATTTGGGTCAAATGTCTCGGAGGTTTTCTACCAATCTATACAGATTTATGGGGCCCACGACCTATGAAATCAAAGGTCTAAAATTGTAGTTTCCAACGCATCAAACCGTTTGTTCATACGACTTCAGAATAGAGAGATATTTGCATTTTTGTGAGACTACGCAAGAAGGCACGTGAGGTGGGTCCCCTAGGTCGTGGAACTATTTATATATCATCTTCTTCGACTTTTCTTCATTTTTCATAGTGAAGAACCAGAAAACTCACAAAACCCACATCTAGGATCAGCCAAATTATAGATTTTCTTAACTTAAGTTCTTGACGGAAGTTGTTCTACGTGTTGAGCTCGTCAACATGGTATAATTTGTTTTATCAATTTCATAGCATATCATACTTTGGTGTTGGGACAGCAAGGGTTTGGACATATTTTAAGGTTTTGAGGTGTATTATGAAGTTAAGATCAAGGTAAGACCATTCTTTCATCGATTCTAGCTTTAATAAGCCTCAAATAGCAATTTGCGATGGAAATACATATCTTTTTATCAGATTATCATGGTATCCTCGATTCTTGTGTGTTGATTATGGTCCTGCCTTATTGTAGTATCGAGGTGGTTGTGATTAAAAGAGGTTAGGCCACGTGCATTCAGTGAAAAAGGTATGTTAAGGCTATTCCCTACTTACGACATATTTCCTTAAAGCTTAGGAGCAATGTAATTGGATTGTTATCCTTGTTATACTTGTAGCCATTATTGTTGATTCTTGGATGTTCGAGTTGATATAATCCTCCCTTTTCGGGATTCTTATTCAGTTAGTAGTGTCCCAATGTTGGACACGACTTAGATACTATTTGTATAGGTTTCTTCTAACTAAATTGCTCGCTTTTAGCGATTGGATTGTTATTGTTGCCCTTGGGACTATTGTGGTTAGTTGCAGTAATGCGATCTATGCCTAGAAAGTTTATGTTCTGCCTATGGGGCAATATGGTTGCCTAAGAGGGCTATGAGTTTCCTACGGGGCTATATTGATGCCTAGAAGGGCTATGAGTTGCCTACAGGGATATATTGACACCTAAGAAGGCTATGTGCTTCTTACAGGGCCATGTTGTTGCCTAAGAGGGCTATGAGTTGTATAAGCTATGTTGATGCCTAAGAGATCTATGTGCTACCTACGGGGCTATATTATTGCCTGAAAGGGTTATGTGACTGCCTACGAGGCTAGGGGACTACCGATAGGGGTATATAGACTGATTGGCACCTTCTGGGCTTATGGTGGCCTGAGTAGGTGGTCTTGTGTACTGTTTGTACATGCCGAGCTTATGGGGGAATGGTTAGGTTGTTGTTTTATTATTTTTGATAAGTTTAGATTTAGGAGCAGGTCAGTACACTTATCTTATCCTTGATTTATTTATCGGATTATTCCAGTATATTAGGATACCTGCTCATAGACTATTGCCTTTCATACTCTGTACATTATTTCGTACTGACGCCTCATTGCCTGGGGGAGCTGCATTCATGCATGCAGGTCCCGACAGATGACCCAGTAGACCTCCTCAGCAGGAGGATTGACTTCTATTCGGTTGGCTAGCCACTTTCCTCCGGAGTTGCCAGAGTTTAGAGGTTTGTTAGCTTTTGTTGTATATATTTTTATGGGTAGGCTGGGGGCCTATCTCGCCAATATTTACTACTCTTAGAGTCTTGAAAACTAGTGTGTGGGGTGTGTAGCTACATTATGGCCATGCTGGCCTAGTTTGTTGGTTTTCTGAAGCTTGTGAGTTGTTTGATATATTGTTTTGATATATACCTGCTTTCAGTTTGGGTATAGAGATCATGGTAGTCTTGACGGCCTAATCAGGACTTCTGTGCTAGTTGGCTATTTCTTTATATGAACTCTTGGGAGTAGCTGTTTCATTTATAGATCTGTTGACAGGGGCCTTGCCGGTCGAGGGCTTAGTTTTAAGCCGAGATATACTTGTTTGTTTTCTTGATTGTGTGTGGCTACCATGCGCTAGAAGCAAATGGTTCAGCAAGGTCGGCTCGGGCCTGAGTTTTGGCATTAAGAGCCAGTTGCGCCCCTTGAGTTTGGGGCATGACAAACTTGGTATCAGAGCAACGTCATATCCTAGGGAGTCTGCAAGTCGTGTCTAGTAGAGTCTTGTTTATAAATGTGTTGTGCACCACATTTGATAAGCAAGAAGCTACCAGGCATGTTAAAATGACTATCCTTCTTTTTCTCACCTCGTGCTATAGAGTGGTGTATTAGGGGTTGAGGTTTCAGGCTTATAATTGATATTTGTATGTAGATAGAGATGGCTGACACTGGATAGACTATAACTAGCCAAGGGCTAGATACAGCTGCAGGCGAGGGTACCGGCAAGGTACCACAAGTGGAGGTAGCCCATTGTGAGACCCAGGGGGAGACATCTTCTCAGCCCCCTATAGCTTCTCCGTCGCTTCAGGAGCCTCCGAGGGCTATAGGACCCCCAAATCCACCAGCAGTACGACCTCTAGTCCCTCATATTCCATCTGATCAGGATTTCAAGAGTATAGTATGTATGTTAGCCCAGTGAGTAGGTGCACAGTGCCAGCTAGTTGCGCCAGATGTTGCCGGACCTTCTAAGGGGCCCTGAAGTTCGAGAGTTCGTGAATTTCTTGCCCTGAATCCTCCACAGATTATAGGGACAAATCGCAGAGAGGACCCTCAGCACTTTGTTGATCAGCTTCATAGGATCTTCAGAGTCATGCACGCCCCAACGACTGAGTCAGTTGAGTTAGCAGCATTTCAATTGTGTGATGTTGCAGTATTGTGGTACAAAAGTTGGGAGTGATCCAGGGGAAAAGATCTAGCTCTACCCACTTGGGATAGATTTACAGAAGCTTTCATAGATCATTATTTACCTCGAGAGATTAGGGATGGGTGGGTGGATCAGTTTCTGAACCTCCGATAGGGCGGCATGAGTGTCAGAGGGTATAGGCTGAGATTTGATTCATTGGTTAGATATGCACCAGCATTTGTTGATCTGATCCATGACAGGGTGCCTAGATTTGTAGGAAGGCTTGACTCAGACTATATCGACGCTTGTTCTACCGCTGCACTAAATGATAATATGGATATCTCACAAATTCAGGCCATTACACAAGGCATAGAGGATCACCGATATCTACAGTATATGAGTGAGAGGATCGAGAGAGACAGAAGAGGGCTAGGCCCGCTGGTTCACATGGAGATTTTCAGGGTGGTCCCAGACCCCGATATTCTAGTAGGCCACCTAGACCTCCACCACAGCAATTCTAGGGTAGTAGATTTGATCGTCAGGGATAGTCAGGCCCAGGTGAGGGTTTACGAGCATCAGACTCTCAGCAGCAGAGGGGTTCAAGCCAGGCTAGGATAACACTGCTGCGTTGCGCTACTTGTAGTAGGATGCATTTCGGGAGGTACAGGCAGGGTTCCACAGGTTGTTATTCTTGTGGACAGGAGGGGCAAGGGTGGAGGAACTTCCCGACCATAGGTCAGGGTGGTATAGGTCAGTCGACCAGGTCAGTAGTAGGTTCTTCCTCATCAGCACAATCTACAGGGTGTGGACCCCAAACTTCAGCAAGTAGAGGCAGAGAGAGAGCATCTAGTTCTGGTAGTGGCCAGAACCGTACATATTTACTAGCCGGCCGACTGGACTCAGAGTCATCACCAGATGTTGTGACAGGTGCATTAAATGTTTGCTCCCATTCTGTTTATGCTTTGATAGATCCTAGATCTACTATGTCTTATGTTACTCCATTTATTGTGGGGAAGTTATGTATAGTAGCAGAGTCATTAGATCGACCCTTTATTGTATCTACACCAGTTGGTGAGTTTATTTTTGCCAAGAAAGTCTATCGAGGTTGCACGGTAGAAATTATCACATGTCAGACCTCTGTAGACCTGGTAGAGTTAGAGATGGTTTATTTCGACGTCATTATGGGTATGGACTGGTTAGCGTCTTGTTATGCTAATGTTGAGTGTCGGACAAAGATTGTTAGATTCCATTTTCCAGGAGAGGTAGTTTGGGAATGGAAAGATGATACAGCAACGCCGAAAGGTATGTTTATTTCCTATCTTAAGGCGAGGATGATGATTACTAAGGGTTGTATTTATCATCTTGTTCGCATTCATGATATAGATTTAGAACCACCGACTCTTCAGTTTATTCCTATAGTTAATGAGTTTCTAGATGTATTTCCAGACAAGTTCCCTGGTATCCCTCCAGAACGGGAAACTAATTTTTCTATCGATATGCTACCAAGTACACAACCCATATATATCCCTCCTTATAGAATGGCTCCTGCTAATCTAAAGGAGTTGAACGATTAGCTGAAAGACTTGTTGGATAAAGGCTTTATCAGGCCTAGTGCTTCACTATGGGGTGCACTAGTGTTATTCGTAAGGAAGAAAGATGGCTCACTAAGAATGTGTATCGATTACCGACAGCTGAATAAGGCAACTATAAAGAATAAGTAACCGAGGATCGATGACTTGTTTGATCAATTACAAGGTGCTAAGTGTTTCTCAAAGATTGATTTAAGATCAGGGTACCACCAGATATGAGTCCAGGAGAAAGACGTTCCAAAGACAGCTTTTAGAACAAGATATAGACACTTTTAGT
The DNA here is from genome assembly GCA_036250505.1 of Solanum acaule. Taxonomy (NCBI): domain Eukaryota; kingdom Viridiplantae; phylum Streptophyta; class Magnoliopsida; order Solanales; family Solanaceae; genus Solanum; species Solanum acaule. The sequence goes on from JAJOOR010003456.1 coordinate 47,642, forward strand.
TCTTGGTAATGTCTTTTAGATTAACTAATGCCCCAGCAGTGTTCATGGACCTGATGAATAGTATATTCAGGCCATATCTAGACTTGTTTGTGATTGTATTTATTGATGATATTTTGGTGTATTCAAGTTCAAAAGTTGAGCATGTAAATCATCTGTGAGAAGTCCTTCAGGTTCTTCGAGATCGAGAACTTTATGTGAAGTTTTCTAAGTGTGAGTTCTGGTTGGAATATGTAGCTTTCTTAGGCCATATTGTATCAGATGCAGGCATTGGAGTTGATACAAAAAAGATTGAGGCCGTAAAGACTTGGCTCAGACCCATGACTCCGACTGAGGTTCATAGTTTCTTAGGGTTAGCTGGGTACTACAGAATGTTCGTAGAGGGGTTTTCTTCACTTTCAGAACCATTAACAAAGCTGACTCAAAAAGCAGCTAAGTTCCAATAGACTGAGGCTTGCGAGCATAGTTTCCAGGAGTTGAAGGACAGGTTGACATCAGCACCAGTTCTAGCATTGCCAGAGGGTTCAGAAGGCTATGCGGTGTACTGTGATGCTTATGGTGTTGGGTTGGGATGTGTTTTAATGCAACATGGTAAGGTTATCATATATGCTTCAAGTTAGTTGAGAAATCATGAGAAGAACTATCCAACCCACGATTTAGAGTTAGCTACAGTTGTGCATGCGTTAAAGATCTGGAGACACTATTTGTATGACATTCATATTGACATCTTCACAGATCATAAAAGCCTTCAATATATCTTTAGATAGAAGGAGTTAAATCTGCGACAGCGTGATGGCTTGAGTTACTGAAAGACTACGACTTGGATATTTTATATCATCCAGGAAAGGCAAATGTGGTAGCCGATGCCCTTAGTCAAAGATCTATGGGTAGTTTATCCAATTTAGGTGTTGATAAGCGTGAGCTAGTGTGAGAGCTTCATCAGTTAGCTAGCTTGGGAGTCAGATTGTTAGAGGCAGACGATAGTGGGGTAACAATTCGGGACACAGCCATATCATCTCTAGTTGTAGAAGTAAAATCATGGCAACAAGAGGATCCTAGCTTAGAGCAGCTCAGAGCCAAGGCTCAGAATCAACAGACTTTAGCATTTGATATAGCAGGAGGTGGAGTCCTTAGATATAGTGGTTGATTATGTGTTCCAAATGTTGATGGGCTTCGACATCAAATTATGGAAGAGGCACATCATTCTCGTTATTATATTCACCCTGGTTCGACGAAGATGTACCATCATATTAAGGAGATCTATTGGTGGCATGGGATAAAGAAGGACGTTGTTGAGTTTGTGGCACAGTGTCCTAACTGCCAACAGGTGAAGGTTGAACACCAAAATCCTGTTGGACTAGTTCAGGAGATAGCCATTCCTTTGTGGAAATGGGAAGCAATTAATATGGATTTTATTACAGGGTTACCTCGATCACGTCACAAGTTTGAATCTATTTGGGTAATTGTTGATAGACTAACAAAATCAGCCCACTTCTTACCAATCAGGGCTACTTTTATGGCCGAAGACTATGCATGGCTCTATATTAGAGAGATTGTTAGGCTACACGGTGTCCCAGTATCTATTGTCTCTGATAGAGGAGCACAATTCACCGCCAACTTCTGGAAGTCCTTCCAGAAAGGACTGGGACACATGTTAATCTTAGTACAGCCTTTCACCCTCAGACAGATGATCAGGCTGAGCGCACAATTTTGACACTTGAGGATATGTTACGGGCGTGTTTTCTAGACTTCAAGGGAAGTTAGGATAACCACTTATCTCTTATTGAGTTCGCATACAATAATAGTTACCATTCCAGCATTAGGATGGCACCTTATGAGGCTTTGTATGGGCGAAAATGTAGATCCCCCATTGGATGGTTCGAGGTAGGTGAGTCAGGGTTGATTGGACCTGACATAGTACAGTAGACAGTGGAGAAGGTCAAGCTCATTCAGGAGAGGTTGCTAACAGCTCAAAGCCGACAGAAGTCATACTAAGATGTGCAATGAAGGGACTTAGAGTTTTGCGTCGATGACGGGGCATTCTTAAAAGTCTCGCCTATGAAAGGGGTTATGAGATTTGGCAAAAAAGGCAAGCTTAGTCCAAGATTCATTGGGCCATACCGAATCCTTCGGAGGGTAGGACGAGTGGCTTATGAGTTAGGATTGCCTTTCGTGGCTAGAATCTGTTCATCCAGTTTTCCATGTATCAATGCTACGAAAGTGCGTAGGAGACCCTTCTCGGGTTGTCCCAGTTGAGGATGTTCAGATCACAGAGGATTTGTCCTACGCGAAAACTCTAGTTACCATATTAGATCGGCACGTCCGAAATTTGAGGACCAAAGAGATGGCTACGGTTAAAGTATTGTGGAGAAACAAGAATAGAGAAGAGGTGACCTGGGAAGCTGAGGATGGCATGAGGTACAAATATCCTCACTTGTTTCATACCCCAGGGTGATGGCATATCAGTTTATATTGGTGCAGTGAGGTAAGATACCTATCTGATTTTCTTATATTGTTGCTTATTATTATTGTTGTTGTCATTGTATATTTGCTCGCACTGTTATTGCGGAGCTATTGTGCTTAGCTATTTATGTCATCATGTGAGACGCCTAGGTTAGACTTTTGCATTTTAGGTTCCTGGATAGTGACAATGCCAAAGGATACTCTGCCTAAATTTTGGCAACTCCTAAGGACTTAACCGCATGATTCAGATTTTTCATTCGAGGACGAATGTTCCTAAGGGGGGAAGGATGTAACACCCCGCATTTTCGAAACGTATATAATTACTCGTATCTTCATGGAAAGACCAGGAGAGTGGGTAATAAATTAAGAATGATGTGGTATGTATTATTTTAAGTGTTGTATCTCAAGTTTTGAAGTTAGGTAAGTAGCAAAATGAAAGTTGGTGAAAGTTACCATAAGTTTCTTTTTAAAGATTTCTCTGAAATTTGGGTCAAATGTCTCAGAGGTTTTATTTCAATCTATAGAGATTTATGGGGCCCATGACCTATTAAATCGAAGGTCTACGAGTCTAGTTTCCAACGCATCAAACCGTTTGTGCATACGACTACAGAATAGAGAGATATTCACGTTTTTGCGAGACTGTGCAAGCAGGCACGTGAGGTGGGTCCACTAGGTCGGTGGAACATTTTATATATCATCTTCTTCGACTTTTCTTCATTTTTCATAGTGAAGAACCAGAAAACTTACAAAACCCACTTCTAGGACCAGCCAAGTTATAGATTTTCTTGACTTAAGTTCTTGACAAAAGTTGTTCTACGCATTGAGCTCGTCAACATGGTATAATTTGTTTTATCGATTTCATAGCATATCATACTTTGGTGTTGGGACAACAAGGGTTTGGACATATTTTAAGGTTTAGAGGTGTATTACGAACTTAAGATCAAGGTAAGACCCTTCTTTCATCGATTCTAGCTTTAATAAGCTGCAAATAATAATTTGCAACGAAAATACATAGCTTTTATCGGATTATCGTGGTATCCTCGATTCTTGTGTGTTGATTATGGTCCTTCCTTGTTGTAGTACCGAGGGGGTTATGATTAAAAGAGGTTAGGCCACGTGAATTCAGTGAAAAAGGTATGTTAAGGCTATTCCCTACTTACGACATATTTCCTTAAAGCTTAGGAGCAATGTAATTGGATTGTTATCCTTGTTATACTTGTAGCCATTATTGTTGATTCTTGGATGTTCGAGTTGATATAATCCTCCCTTTTCGGGATTCTTATTCAGTTAGTAGTGTCCCAATGTTGGACACGACTTAGAGACTATTTGTATAGGTTGCTTCTAACTAAATTGCTCGCTTTTAGCGATTGGATTGTTATTGTTGCCCTTGGGGCTATTGTGGTTGGTTGTAGGAATGTGATCTATGCCTAGAAGGGCTATGGTTTGCCTATAGGGCTATATGGTTGCATAAGAGGGCTATGAGTTGCCTACGGGGCTATATTGATGCCTAGAAGGGCTATGAGTTGCCTACAGGGATATATTAACATCTAAGAAGGTTATGTGCTTCTTACAGGGGCATGTTGTTTCCTAAAAGGGCTATGAGTTGCCTATAAGCTTTGTTGATGCCTAAGAAAGCTATTTGCTGCCTATGGGGCTATATTAATCCCTAAGAGGGCTATGTGACTGCCTACAGGGCTAGGGGACTACCGATAGGGGTATATTGACTGATTAGCACCTTCCGGGCATATGGGGGCCTTAGTAGGTGGTCTTGTGTGTTGTTTGTACCTACCGAGCTTATGGGGGCTTGGTTAGGTTGTTGTTTTATTATTTTTGAGAATTTTAGATTTAGGAGTAGGTCAGTACACTTATCTTATCCTTGATTTATTTATCAGATTATTCGAGTATATTAGGATACCTGCTCATAATCTATTTCCTTTCATACTTTGTACATTATTTCGTACTGACGCCCCATTACCTAGGGGCGTTGCATTCATGCATGCAGGTCCCGACAGATGACCCAGTAGACCTCCTCAGCAACAGGATTGGCTTCTTTCCGGTTGGCTAGCCCCTTTCCTCCGGAACTGCCAGGGTTTGGAGGTTTGTTAGCTTTTGTCGTATATATTTTTATGGCTAGGCTAGGGCCCTGTCCCCCCAATATTTACTACTCTTAGATGCTTGCAGACTAGTGTGTGGGGTGTGTAGCTACGTTATGGCAATGTTGGCCTAGTTTGTTGGTTTGCTGAAGCTTGTGAGTTGTTTGATGTATTGTCTTGATATATACCTGCTTTTAGTTTTGGTATAGAGATCATAGTGGCCTTGATGGCCCAATCAGGACTTCTGTGCTAGTTGGCTATTTCTTTATATGAACTCTTGGGAGTAGTTGTTTCGTTTATAGATCTGTTGACAGTGGTCATGCCGGCCGAGGGCTTAGTTTTAAGCTGAGATATACTTATTTGTTTTCTTGATTTCGTGTGGCTATCATGCGCTAGTAGCAAATGGTTCAGCAGGGTCGGGTCGGGCCTGAGTTTTGGCATTAAGAGCTAGTTGCGCCCCTTGAGTTTGGGGCATGACAATATGTTGCAACAAATGACTTATCTATTGCAATAGAATAATCATATGTTGCAACAAATAACTTATGTGTTGCAACCTATAAGGCATTTGTTATAACAGATAAGGCATATGTTGCAACAAATAAAGAATTTATTTGTAGATGCAAAACTTGTATATTATACTATCACTATTAACTGTTTTTTAAATAAATTTCTTTAGATATTATTAATGGAGGAATTAATAATAATAATAATAATAATAATAATAATAATAATGGTTGATTGTAATGGTGAATGGATCGAGAAGAACAATCAGTTTATTTGACATTGGAAGGAGTGACATTAAACAGTCGATAGCAATGACTATCGAAAGATATGCACACTTTTGTGGGGTAACTTCCAATAGAATTGACATTTGTTGCAACATAATTATGTGTAACCTTATATGTCAATTTTCATTGGAATTCAAAATAATTGTGATATAAGACAATAAGCAACTTTATGCTTAACCCCATATTTGCTCAACAACGATGCAAACACACGGTTGCAAAAATGAGATCCCCCATCGCTAATAATTACACGCGGAGTGCCAAACCTCGTGAAAATGTATCACTTCAGGAATTGCACAACACTCCTCCCTTCATTGTTGGGTAAAACTACAGCCTCTATCCATTTAAAAATGTATTCAACCACCACAATGATATACTTATTACCATAAGAACTCATAAAAGGTCTCATGAAGTCGATTTCCGAGTCATCGAGCAATTCTACCTCTAGAATAGGTTGGAGAGGTAATTCATGCTTTCTCGACATTCCTCCTTGCTTTTGGCATTGAACACATTGTTTAACAAGAGAGTGTGCATCTTCGTATAACTTTTGCCAATAATAACCACTTTAGAGTACTTTGGCAGTCATCCGACCCTACTATGATGTCCGCCAATTGGCGACGCGTGGCAAGAATCCAGAATTTCATTTACCTCAACTTTCGGTACACACCTTCTAATTATGTGATCTATGCATTCTCGAAATAGGTATGGTTCATCCCAAAAATACTTCTTCACATCGAATAGAAACCTCTTTTGTTGGTAGAAATTCAGCCTATCGGGAAGAATCCCACACACAACATAGTTTGCGAAATCAACATACCAAGGTGGATTGTTATGAGTTACAAGAATTACTGACTAATCGAGAAAGGCCTCTTCTATATCCCTCTCACTAGGAACAATAACATCGGTTTCTAGCCTTGACAAGTGATCCGCCACTTGGTTCTTACACCTTATTCGATCTTTAACCTCGAAATCAAACACATGCAACAACAACACCCACCGAATCATCCTTGGCTTTACATCTTTCTTAGCCATCAAATATCGATTACAACATGATTTGTGTGCACCACCACTTTAGTGCCCAACAAATACGCTTGAAATTTTTCAAAAGCATACACCACAGCTAGCAATTCTTGTTCAGTGGCAGTGTAATTCTTTTGAGTTACATTCAAAGTCTTACTTGCGTAATAAACCGGGTGAAACAGCTTGCCCTTTCGTTGACCAACAACAGCTCCCAAAGCCACACTTGCATCACATATTAGTTCAAATGGAATGCTCCAGTCAGGAGCAACAATGATCGGAGCCAACACTAACTTTTCTTTTAAGCACAACAATGCTTTAAGGGAAGCTTCATCAAAGTTGAAAGTAGATTCCTTTACAAGTAACTTACAAAGGGGATAAGCTACTTTAGAGAAATCCTTTACAAACCGCCTATAGAAGCTTGCGTGTCCTGGAAAACTCCGAACGCCTTTCACTGAAATGGGAGGAGGTAGATTAGCAATAACTTCAACTTTATCTTGATCCACTTGCATTCCTTATCCTGAAATTTTATGCCCCAAAACAATACCTTATTTGACCATGAAGTAACATTTCTCCCAATTGAGAACAAGATTAGTTTCAACACATCTTTGTAATACCTTCCCAAGGTGTTCAAGACATGCTTCGAATGTGTCACCCACAACTGAAAAATCATCCATAAAGACTTCCATCGAGTCTTCAACAATATCGGCAAAACTAGAGAGCATGCATCGTTGGAACATTGTTAGATCATTGCATAACCCGAACAACATTCTTTTAAAAGCATATGTCTCATAACGACATGTAAAATTTATTTTCTCTTGGTCTTCTCGTGCAATGGAAATCTGATTGTACCCGGAATAACCATCTAAGAAACAATACCATCCACGCCCCGCAAGCCTATCAAGCATTTGATCCATAAAAGGCATGGGGAAATGATATTTCTCGGTCCATGCATTTAATTTTTGGTAGTCCATGCATACATGCCAACCGATAACCAATCTCATTAGTACAAGTTCCCCTTTCTCATTTGGGACCACAGTGATGCCTCATCTATTTGGTACACTTTGCAAGGGACTCACCCACTTGCTATCTTCAATAGGGTAGACCATGCCCGCATCCATCCACTTGATGATTTCTTTATTCACCACTTCTTACATAGGAGGGTTTAACCTCCTTTGGTGCTCAGCACTTGGTTTGCATTCACTATCCAATTGGATTTTATGAGTACAAATCATGGGGGGAATCCCCACAATGCTAGCAATTGTCCATTTGATGGCCTTAATGTGTCGTTTCAACACATTTACAAGTAATTTCACTTGCCTCTCAAACAGATTTGCGGTGATAATAATGGGTAAGGTGTTGTTTGCTCCTAAAATTACATATCGAAGGTGAGATGGAAGCACTTTCAACTCAAGCCTTTGTGGTTGTTCATTGGATGGTTTAGCTGGAGGTCTTTCCCAATTTTTTAGATCAATATCGAGTTTCAATGGATTTTTTGAATGAGAACCTAACCCGATAAGGCAGCCACGGCCTCATCATAATCTTGAACTTCTTCTCCATCATAATGCGAAAGGACGGCAGCTAGGGACTAGCCCACACAAAATTATTTACTCACACTAGTCACAGCTTCGTAAATCACATCAATGGTTGATACCACATGAATGTCGCTAGGTTGCTTCATAGATTTGCAAACATTGAAAGTAACTTCGTCATCATTTACCTGAAACTTTAACTCACCACTTTCAACATCCACAAGGGCCCTTCTGGTAGCCAAGAATGGCCTACCTAATATAATGGGTACTTCAGTGTCAATCTCGCAATCCAGAATGACAAAGTCAGCTAGAAATATGAACCCATACACTTTCACCAAAATATCATAAAGTATACCAATAGGATGCTTGATAGATCGATCGGCCATGAGAAGACGCATCATTGTAGACTTAGGCTCACCTAACTCGAGTTGTTTGAATATGACATATGGCATTAAGTTAATACTTGTCCCTAAATCACACAATGCTTTGGCAAATTGAAACATCCCAATAGTGCATGGAATAGTGAATGCCCCCAGATTAGATTTATTGGCAATCACATTGCTCGTCATAATGGCACTACAACTATAAGACACCTCAACCGTTTCAAAATCCATACTCCTCTTCTTGGTAATCAATTCTTTCATGAACTTCGCATAGCCTAACATTTCCAACAACGCTTCCACTCAAGGAAGATTTATAGACAGAGTTTTGAAAATAGAAAGAAATTTTTTGAACTTTGCATCCTCATCCCTTTTTTATAATCTTTGGCAAAATGGTGGGTTGACTTTGGGCAACGGTTTTGTAGGTCTTGAAGAAGAAGCATCCCCCTCATTTGATGTTTGCAATTCCCCGGTGATGAATCTTTTTGGAACTTCATCAATTTCTTTGGGCGTTTCATTTTCTGGTTCTTCACCGAACCCATCTACATCAATGACATCATCCCTTTCTTTACTAGTGTTTACTTACCATCAACTTTCACGTCACCACCCACTACTTTTCCACTTCGAGTCAACATCGTCATGCATTTGTCATGATTAATCTTTGAACTCACCATCATATCATTGGCAGGATTCTCTTGTGGTTTAGACTCTAATTGAGCTGAAAGTTGGCTCATATAGAGTCCGAGTGATATTTTACCGTCTTATTCAAGGATAAGAAATCTGCCTTCATTTCTTTAAGCACTTCATCGGTCTACCTTATTTAGAATACAAGACAACAAATCCTCTACCAGAAAACTCTTGAAACTATCCCTAGATTTTGGACTATCACCGGTGTGTACATAACAAGCATCATCGTCAACTTCTCTCCTCCAAAAATTGTTCCGATCAGACCAATCTTGATCGTGATCTCTCCATTCATCCTCACTAATTATGTTCCAAACTTGATTCCCGCCCAGCCTTATAGAGCTCGAATGAGAACCCTCCTCTAGTCTTGACACTAGATGTACCTCTTTGTTTTTAAATTTCACTTCATCTGGATTCATAGCTTCATAACCACTCCCCATGACATGCTTTTCAACAATGTAATTTGAGTCATCATTTTGGAAATGTTTTCGTCTCGCTCCTGGTTCTTTTCCATCGGTTCTTTTGTCAGACCAGAACTCAAAGGAAACACCTGATCTTCTTTAGTGTAATATGCACGGTTGATTTTTGTCATCTCATCAAGAAGGATTGTTGCTATATCAAACGGTTGTCTCATGATTCTATCTCGAATGAGCTGGTCTGCAACACCTTTGTTGACCGTGTCAAGGCTCCGGCAAAAATATTGCAATAACGCATTGTCCGATAGCCCGTAAGTTGGACATTGGAGCAGCAACTTTTTGAACCTCAACCATGTCTCATGGATAGGCTCGCCATTAATATGCTTGAAGTTCTGAATCCTATCCCTCAACTTAACCATCTTCGAATGAGGAAAAAACCTTTCATAAAATGCATCAGTGAGCTCATCTCAAGAAGTAATTGACTCCCTTGGTAATTCTGTCAACCACTTTGTTGCTACCCCATTAGAGAAAAGGGAAACAAACGAAGTCGAACTGACTCTTGAGTGATGTTTTTAAAAGAAAATGGTACACACATATCCACAAAGTATTGGATGTGGTCATGAGAGTCCTCATGAGCGAGTTCTCCAAAGAGACCCTTTATTTACAACAGCTGCAACATTGTGCTGGTCACAAGAAACACCGCATTGCCCACAGTAGGAGTCAATCGATTAGCACCCGCACTTCCCAACTAATCCTCATTGACATCATGCAAATTTTCGATGTCATCGTTGTTCCCAAATTGGCTAGTGTTACTCCCATTTACACTCATCTCTTCATATGTTTTAGATCAACCAACAAAAAACACAAATAAGATAATTCAACTACAACAAAATCAGTTCACAACTAAACTTCAATAAAAGAATTCTAAACACCACTCCCCGGCAGCAGTGCCATTTTTCATAATGCTCAACTACATGCTATCCAATTCTAAGTGTATGAGGTCGTTAACAAGTATAAATCTAACTAAGAGTTGGGGTCGATCCCACAGAGAGTAAAATTATGTCCTAATCGGTTGTAGAAGTAGAGGTTTCGCAACATTAAAGTAAATTTCAATGTCTCGATGATTAATATCAAATGGGGGGATTTGGGTAACCAATTTACGACTACTAAAATGAGAGGTAAACAAGTAGAGAATGATCCTTGGGAGTGTGATAAGTTGAATGCTAATTTCGTGTAACGGGTGATTACTATTCTCTCAAAAAAGTTGAATCTTGGTGGATAGGCTAGGTTTTGAGAGAAATAGCCATTTCACAATCAACTATTGCGATCAAGTGAGTTCTTTCGAACCTCAACAAGAAAAACACAATCGAACAACCCAATTCCATAAATAATCCACTTTCTCAAGCTGGATTTGTAAGAATGCAACCAAATCCACTTTGTCAATCTATATTCTTAAATATGCAGCCAATATAATTATCAACTAACAATTCAACTCTAATACCTCTTTCTCAAGCAAGTATAGAGTACTAAGCTAGAATTGCATTTGCAACTACAATTCCTCAATTAAAACATGAACAATTAATTGAACCCACTTCAAAACAGCAATAAAATCAGTAACTAACAACACCCATTAGTTAACTAATGCATTCAACTACAAAATCACACCCTTTGAAAAGGGGTTTTAGCCAAGCATAGTGAAAAATAAGAAATCGTTACCAAGGAAGTTTTCCATCTGATTTGACAATGATCTACAAATCCCAAATGCTGAAATTTAAGCTAAAAATCTCACAATCTCTAAATCTCTACACCAAAATGCAAAAACAATATTTTAGAATGTAGAAACTCAAAAACCCAGAAGTGAACAATATGGGAACTCTTTCTCTTCTTTTGAAAATTGCATTTATACGTTCCCAGAATTTCAGCATGTAGTCAACTCAATGAAGTAATTTGGATTCACCGAACTGGTCGACAATGCGTCGAGTACTACTCTTTTCACCTTTTTGGCATGGCCTTTTTCATCAAATATTTTTTGTAAAATTCGGCGAGCCAGTTCGTCATCGCCGACCTCTTCGGCATGTCGCAGATTCACTTGTTTGCTCGCCAAGTTGATTTTGTCCATGGGCTGGCATGCTGGAACGTTAGGCGAAGGTCCACTCGGCGAGTCGCCGAATGGCTTTGGCGAGTACCTGGTTTTGTATCTTTCAACTTTTTCAGTTTTTTCGCTCCTTTATTCCTCGTAATGTCCTTGCCTTTCTCTTTAGCCTTCATTGTTGCATATCAACATTTAAACATTAGTTATGAGAATAAAATAGGCATTGAGTACACTAAATCCTTGAATAATTGATTAATAACATTTCAAAGATACTTCATCCAATACTAAGCGTCAACGATCGTTAGTTAGTAATATAACTAAACTGAATGAGTTGGGGTCAAATCCCACAGCGAGTGGTACGTGTTTGAGAATCAAGAGCGAAGTACGAATATGTTCTAGTCAATCATAGGTAAAGACATTTACGAATAAAAGCATACTTCAAATTTAAGAGTGATACAAGTGTCAAATAACAGGGGGGTTTTGATTGCAATTATCAACTACGACAGTAGCAAATAACACAAATTAACAAGTAATGAGACGGGTTCTTGGGATGTGATTAGATTATAGGCTAATATAGATATGTGGGTGATTGTAACTATTTTTAAATAGCTGTAAATCAGTGAATAAGCTAGACTTTAGTGGGGATAAACTTTCTCTCAAACAATTTACCCCAAATCAAGTTGGTTTGTCTAGAACACTAACAAGCAGCAATTAAGAACAGCCTATACTTTAGTCCATTCACTCTCTCGAGCTGAATGTGTGGAAAAGGGTTTAGGATTCACTCTCTCAAGATGAACCCATGACAACCCAATACCCACAAACCATCAAATCAGTAATCTTGGTTTTAAAACCTCTCTCTCGAGCAAACCAAAAACACGAAGGTAGAGTTGCATTTGCAACTACAATCCTTTAAATTGAACCACAATTACTGATTGAAATCACTTTTAAACACCAATTACACTAACAATTAATAACAGCCTAGGCTTTAGTCCATTCACTCTCTCGAGCTGAATGTGTTGAAAAGGGTTTATGATTCACTCTCTAGAGCAGAACCCATGACAACCCAATACCCACAGACCATCAAATCAGTAATCTTGGTTTTAAAACCTCTCTCTCGAGCAAGCCAAAAACACGAAGGTAGAGTTGCATTTGCAACTACAATCCTTTAAATTGAACCACAATTACTGATTGAAATCACTTTTAAACAACAATTACACTAACAATTAACAATACCCACAAGCTAAATCTACCCATAATCACACCCAAGAATTGGGGTTTTAGCTAGACATCATAAAAAGATAGAAATCATTACCAAATTATGTTTCCATCAACTGGTACGATTAATTTCATCTTTACCAAGGTCCAAGTTGAAGAATCTCAAAGACCCATTTCCAATTTCTCAAAAATAGAAAACTTCAATTCTTCAAAGCTAAGGAAAATATTTTCTCAACTCAAAAATTACTCTAATGAATGTTCAGAATAAAAAATTGTTTCTAAACATAATGTTTGAAAATGTATTTATAGTCACCAAAAATATGTTGCGAAGGGCCATTTGGCGCAGTAAGTCAGGATCGCCGATCAAATCGGCAATCCTCCCTTTGGTCAGTTCCATCGCCTTATTGCTTTGGCCTTCAGCATCCTCAAGTTCTGTAACTTTAGGTGATCCAACACTGCATCGCAGAACAGTTCGGCAATTCGCCGACTGCTCCTTTCTCTCGCTAACTTGATTTTCTCCTTCAGGGCTTGGCACACTGGAACTTTAGGCGGGTAATAGCCACTCGGCAATTCGCCCAATGGATTAGTTGATCAACAGGCCTTCTTTTCTTCGTTCTTTCAGCTGCCTTGTTCCTTTTTGCTCGTTAGTGTCCATGTTTTGTTCCTCAATCCAAATACCTGGAAAACAAGGATTTTACATCAGTTATTGGCACAAAATAAGCATTTGAGGACACTAAATATATCCAAATAAAGCCCTAAATGAGTCCAAATCATGGACTCATCAACACCCCCAACTTAAACTTTTGCTTGTCCTCAAGTTCAACAGTTCAAAAAGGATGTCTCAAACAGTGCTACACAAGACTCAATCATGAATGCACACAAAATGATTCAACCTACTCATGCAAGGATCAATTGTGCACTCAAAGATTCAAGTTGTGACTCACCATTATCAAAGAATCTCAAGTTCACAATATTTGTTTCAAATGCAAGTTCAAGCTCAACAAAGGTACTCAAATGCCCTCACACAAAGAATGATCTCATATTCAGACACAATGGTTCAACAAGTTATAGCTCTGGAATCACAATCAACACTCACACTCACAAAGATGAACACAATGCATGATTCCACCCATAGGTTTGCCCTTATTTTCCAACCAACAATTATTTCAGCTCACTCAAGATCAAAAAGGTCTTTTCAAGGCTTGTGATGGGGCTGAGTGTAAAGGTATGGTCATTTAGGCTCAATGGTTGTAATCCTCATGAAATGTGGTGTGAACAACACTTTCTTCCCTTCTCTTTCTCATTCTCATTCATGCTCGAAAGTCACCCCATTATTCACTTTCCATGGCCTATTGGACACCCCATTTCTTTTTGCATTTCCACAACTTTTTCATTCTTTTTCTTTTTCATTCTTTTCTTTTTTTCTCTTTTTCTCTTTTTTTTTTTTTTTTGTATGGAGGGGTTCCATCTTTCTCAAAACCATGGGTCAAGGGGACTTCTTTTTCTTTCTTAAATTACGTTCTATTTTCACCACACCCCCAACTTAGGCCTTGGCTATTCACACAAACCATAAGTCATGTGGATTAAGGATAATGGTTCAAGAAAGGTCACAATTTCATCAAGTTTCTTCCAAGAAAAGGGTAAGGATCAAAAGGTGTTCAAGCGAAGTTCACACACTCACAAAGTAGGCCACAAAAAGAGGTATAATGTCAAATGGTTTCATACTCTTCAAAGTTTCCTAAGATCATTTCAAGAGATTGCATTACTTAGTCAACCAGACCAACGGGGCAAATTCTAGGTGTCATCACACATGGTTCACGGTAAGCTCATCACACAAGGCATAGACACCAATGTCACACAAGACTCCACACTTTCGCTAGTGTGCAATGCTCATCACAAGAGACTCAATTTGATAATTGGCTAGTCACAACGAGATGCAAAAGGTTCACATATTACCTACGCAACCTCATTTGGCCTCATCGTAGCCGCACATTCATTTTTGTTCGATTTTAAGCACTATTCAAGTCATCGATATTGATCAAGATCGATACTTAAATTTGCAAGAGAACATCCACATTCAAACACAAACAAGAGGTGGCACAAATTTTTTCAGAAGGGTCAAAAATCATTTACAATTAAAGCAAGGAGCCACAAGCTCAATCATCCACAAAATACAGTGCTAAACAAAATTTATAGCTCAAAAACCCAAATATATAAACAGAACAATAATCACACAAGGTGGGCCTCACCCCACCACAAACAAAAGCTATTTGTCCTCAAATGCAAGCAGAATATCCAAAAGTCAAACAAAAATAAGATAGAGAGGGAGGTAAAGAAGGATCTTGTCTAAGCAGTTACTCCATCTATCTGGGCATCAGTGCTCGGTGTAGTACTCTGATCCTGGGCATCAGTGCCCAAAGTCAACTCAGAAGCAATACCAACTCCACTAGGGCCTGCCCTATACGTTTCTGTCAGCGATGTCTGAATCACCGACTGTACAATAGTCTCCTCCAGATCTGGCAGGTCTCCATATATACTCTCATCTCTCACCTTGATCTGCTCCTCATCGGTCTCTGCCCTTGACTCATCAGCTACTGTGCCATCCCTATGTATATCTCCAGTGGTAGTCGGAGGAATCTCAGAAATCTCTGGGGCATCAACATCATCAGCGGCCTCCAGTAATAAAGTGAAGTCAGTAGACTTTAGATAGTCCACGTCCTTTCTCAGATCCGCAACTTCGACTTTCAAAGTCGTAACCTCGAAAGACTCCCTATGTCTACTCTCACAAGTCGTGACTCTCGCAGACAAATCATCAAAAAAATCACGAAGGGGGTCAGTGTAGCTAAAATAGTAGCCTCAATCATCCATGGCACATCAGCCTCCAATCTAGTAGCCCTCACATCAGCCGAGTGGGCTAAGTGTCCCATCTTCAGGAACATGGCCTAAGTGATCTTGGTGGGCTGGGGTGAGGGAGAAGAACCTGGAGCCTGGGAAGAAGAAGTAGGAGCAGATATACCTGAAGGCCCGGAGGTCGGAGTAGGCAAAGATGCCTCTGCAGGTATCAAATCAATGTCTACCTCCGGGGATGTATCCACCGGAGCTGCTCTCCTCATTTCGGCCTCCTCTCGTGTGTACTCAGCCTTAATACGCCGGATGTTTGTGGAGGAAGAAGGAGTAACCTCAATATCTCTTGTATCATCACGGGGCACTCCAGCACGCCAGCACAACTCCGTGATCAAGTTGAGAATGGAAGTGAGGTCTGCCTCTTCTTGGCCCTCATGGCCATCTCTTGCTCAATAATAAGCCCTATGTCAATGCTCTTCTAATAAATAATCGACCCAAGGAAGGCCGCCTAAGGATGACGGAGAACGGACTCATTTTAAGAAGGCATAATAGAGCTGCTGATGAATCCAAACCAATAACGTGCAGCTACACTAAAGTCCATCTTCTCGATCAAGACTCCTGCCTCTATCTACCTCGGGGTGGTGTCTGAGATGAGGGGCACCAGCCAGTCCTTGAGCTTATCTAATGATGTTGTAGTGGTAGCCAGGTTGGGGTAGTCAAATTCATACTCCATGTCAAGTACGGTATTAATGTACTCGCTACAACACTCGACTTTCTTTCCCCGGACCATGACTGACCTAACTGGTCTGACTTCGCTGGCCTTTTTCCTCCCTTTTGGCACCATCTCTCCGTATGCTGTATAGAATTCTTGGACCCATGAAGGAATATAGGGGCTTCAGGGCCTGGTGAACTGCTCAAACCGGTGGAAGTGAAGGGTGTCTCTCACTCTATAGTATTTACCCTCAAGGCCCTCTGTAGATAACAGCTTCCTCGAGGATAGTTCGCAATCCATCACCTTTTAATCTATTGAGAAGCCTGGGAGGAGGGACTACTGGTGGCACTGGAGCCATAGAAGGTGCCGGAGCTGGCACTAAATCTGATGAGGTGGAAGCTTAAGGGACTCTGGCTGAGTCAGGGAGAGATCTAGCACAGATCTCAGCCCGCCTGGACTGTAAAGGTTGGTCGTCCTCAGGCTCAGATAAAGTAGTCTGGGAGTCAGTAGCCACTCTTTCAAATGTGGGCCTCTTGCCTTTGATCTGACCTCCCGTTGGAGGCTCTGTTCTTCCCTTTTTATGAGGATTTTATCCCCCTTCATTGATTGTGATACCCCGTGCTCTTTTTCGGAGCTGTATGTCGATGTTTGTCATTTCTATGTCTGCAAAAACATCAAAACAAGTTAGAAACATTTCAAGCAAAAGCACAGAAAAGAAGTTGCAGACAGACTTGTCGAACCAGTCGGTGAGTCACCGAATCACTTTGGCGAGCAAGATCGGGCTCGCCGAAAGGATTGGCTCAAAAAGTTCTCAGACAACTGGCCTGTCGACAATGGGGAAGGCCTTTTGGCAAATCACCGACAGCTTTCGGCGAGCATGGCTTAGCCCGCCAAAAGTTAAATGCAATTAAGGGCCAGGGGCACAGACAAAGGGCGATCAAGGAGATCCTTCGGTAAGTCGCCGAGTGTACTCGGCGAACTCAGGCTTCTCACCAAAAGTTACAGAACCTTTGTCAAGTTTAAGCAAGTAATTCAAGGCGATAAAGGGAACTTCGGTGAACTGCCGAATGGTTCGGCGAGCTCGACCCAGTTCGCCAAACGACCCAACGTGCCTACTTTCAACCAACTTCCTAAATTCAACCCCACAGCCCCCGAAAACAAAATCAAAACATGCACTCTTCTAATTCAACTAAGACCCAATACACCAATGCCCCCGAGATACTCAAACTTCTCCTGGTTTGGCCAAATTTGGCCATTTCATAACTTTTTCACTTAAGAATGACGTCAACCGCTCCATCATTAGGCAAAATACGTCATTTGGCACAAATGCGGGCTACTTAGACTTCACCTGACTAGACCTAACAACATTCAAGCACAACCCCACAATTTTAATGAATTTTAAAGCACGAAAAACTTGAGAATTCAATATTATAGGCATTTAAGGCACGATATTCAAGTTAAACTAGACACGCACAAACACAATTATGATCAGAGAGGCCCAGCACACATCACTAAGACAAAAATCATTGCATAAGAGTACAAATCACAAAAAATGAATTTGGGGTTCGGAAAACCAACTTTAGATGCCAAATAATCAAGATTTGAAATGGTAGGTGGCAAAGATTCAACTCCGAACACAAATCTGATGACTAAATTGCGATAAAAACCATGAAAATATGGAAACTATAGTGCGGGTGTGAGTTTGGGAAGTTCAAAAGTGAGGGAAAGTGAAAGAGTTAGAAAGTTTAAACCTTTGGCCTTTAAAAACCGTCCAGTTCTCCCCCATTCGGCGACATTTGTATTGCTCGCTGACCCACTCGACGACACGCCGAGTGGGCACTTACCTCGCCGAGTTTTACAAGACCTCCAGTAAATGTGGGGGTCCAAAAGGTGGTCTAAGTCGCGATCGCTGACTTGGTCGTCGATTCGCCAATCAGCTCCTGGGCTCGCCGAGTTTTACAGACTCAACCTCTAGGGTTTCTTGAGTCAAACGGCGGTTCAAGTCGGGTACGCCAACCTCTTCGGCGATTCACCGACCGGACTTTTGGCTCACTAACCTGCACATTTCACACACTTTCCACACTTCAACCTACAAAATCAACACATGATTATTCTTAAAACAAAAATGAAAATAAAGCGATAAAACCTTGGGTTACCTCCCAAGAAGAGCCTTAGTTAACGTCGTGGCACGACGTCCCCATTCACTCTTGATTTGTGGGGTAGAGACGAGACAACACATGACCCATTTGGATCTTCAGCAGCTGAACATATATGGAATGGAAAGCAGTCATCTGATTTAGCAGTGAGACATTCTTTTTTGTCTCATTCAACACTTTGTCGTGTTCTTCAACTTTGTGAAGAATGAGTGAGAGTATCTCTTCTATTTGTCCACCCTCGTACACCTTGGGATTTATACGCTCGTGAGGGGGAATGTACCGGTCTTTCTTTTTGTCCAGTGCTTCCAATTCCATGATCTTTTTGGCCACTGATCCAGCTGAGTCAACAGTGTGGCCAAAATCTGGTCCTTCTCAGTCTCTTTGTTGGTCTTGGCCATGTGATCAAGGAGTTGGGCTGCTATTGCGTAGGGTAGTCGTGTGAGACCCCCCGGAGACATTTGGTCAGCCATTTCTCTGTTTTTGGGGCCAAGACCCATGTAGAAGCATTCCGGAAGCATCTTATCTAGAATTCCATGAGTTGGGCACTGTTGTAATAGGTCCTTAAATCTTTGCCACAACTCATACATGGTCTCACCCTCCAATTGCTTGAAGGTTAGGATGTCATCCCTAAGACTCATCAATCTTAAGGGAGGGTGAACCATTTGGCCCTTGTTGCTACCATGTAAGCTCAATTTCTCTGCTCAACAAGCAACACGAAAACCAAAACTGAAAGTAAGTAAGTTCAACTATAACTAACATGAACAAAATTCAACTTAACTAAAAAATTTGAACCAACACCACTCCCCGGCAGCGGCGCCATTTTGATTAATAACGTTTCAAAGACATTTCATCCAATACTAAGCGTAAACGATTGTTAGTTAGTAATATAACCCAACTGAATGAGTTGGGGTCGAATCCCACAGGGAGTGGTATGTGTTTAAGAATCAAGAGCAAAGTACGAATATGTTCTAGTCAATCATAGGTAAAGACATTTACGAATAAAAGCATACTTCAAATTTAAGAGTGACACAAGTGTCAAATAATTGGGGGGGTTTGATTGCAAACATCAACTATGATAGCAACAAATAACACAAATTAACAAGTAATGAGATGGGTTCTTGGGATATGATTGGATTATAGGCTAATATAGATATATGGGTGATTGTAACTATTAGTAAATAGTTGTAAATCAGTGAATAAG
This sequence comes from Solanum acaule, assembly GCA_036250505.1. Taxonomy (NCBI): domain Eukaryota; kingdom Viridiplantae; phylum Streptophyta; class Magnoliopsida; order Solanales; family Solanaceae; genus Solanum; species Solanum acaule. The sequence continues at coordinate 67,229 of JAJOOR010003456.1, forward strand.
CTAGACTTTAGTGGGGATAAACTTTCTCTCAAACAATTTACCCCGAATCAAGTTGGTTTCTCTCGAACACCGACAAGCAGCAATTAAGAACAGCCTATACTTTAGTCCATTCACTCTCTCGAGCTGAATGTGTGGAAAAGGGTTTAGGATTCACTCTCTCAAGATGAACCCATGACAACCCAATACCCACAAACCATCAAATCAGTAATCTTGGTTTTAAAACCTCTCTCTCGAGCAAACCAAAAACACGAAGGTAGAGTTGCATTTGCAACTACAATCCTTTAAATTGAACCACAATTACTGATTGAAATCACTTTTAAACACCAATTACACTAACAATTAATAATACCCACAAGCTAAATCAACCCATAATCACACCCCAAGAATTGGGGTTTTAGCTAGACATTATAAAAAGATAGAAATCATTACCAAATTGTGTTTCCATCAACTGGGTATGATTAATTTCATCTTTAGCAAGGTCTAAGTTGAAGAATCTCAAAGACCCACTTCCAATTTCTCAAAAATGGAAAACTTCAATTTTTTAAAGCTAAGGAAAATATTGTCTCAATACTCTCAGTTCAAACTCAAAAATTACTCTAATGAATGTTCAGAATAAAAATTTGATTCTAAACATAATGTTTGAAAATGTATTTATAGTCACCAAAAATATGCTGCGAAGGGCCATTCGGCGCAGTAAGTCGGGATCGTCGATCAACTCGGCGATCCACCCTTTGGTCAGTTCCATCGCCTTTTTGCTTTGGCATTTAGCATCCTCAAGTTCTGTAACTTTGGGAGATCCAACACTGCATCACAGAACCGTTCGGCGACTCGCCGACTGCTCCTTTCTCTCGCCGACTTGATTTTCTCCTTCAAGGCTTGGCACACTGGAACTTTAGGCGAGGTAATAGCCACTCGGCGATTCGCCCAATGGATTAGGCGATCAACAGGCCTTCTTTTCTTCGTTCTTTCAGCTGTCTTGTTCTGTTTTGCTCGTTAGTGTCCATGCTTTGTTCCTCAATCTAAATACCTGGAAAACAAGGATTTTACATCAGTTATTGGCACGAAATAAGCATCTGAGGACACTAAATCTATCCAAATAAAGCCCTAAATGAGTCCAAATCATGGACTCATCAATAATAAGCCCTAAATGAGCGAAATCCATGACTCATCAGAGACCAAACCAACCCGACATTATAAATAGAATTTTTAAAATTTATTTTATACATAAAAGTATTTACTTTGTTATAATTTCTAAATATTTCTTATATGCTTTCATAGTTTTGACTTTTAACATATTATTTCAAGTTTGAGACTTAGAAATTTGAATGGTCCAATAAAGGTTACCATCCATAGATATTAGTAAGTCTAATAAAGTTCAAATCAAAATCAAATTAATACTAATGTCAATCCTAACAAGCAAATTCAACACTAAGAAAGACAACAATGTTAAGTATTTATTTTTTAGTCTTACATTGGTTTACACAATTAAATTATAATACATAATTTGTTTAATATTTCTTTAATATTTAACTATGTAATTAATATGTATTAGACTTATTTTAGCATGATTTAGTACTTTTGAATTATGATCATTGTCATTATGACTTATAAATTTGCAATATTTGTTTTATGCGATTTCATTATCATTTTTATTGAATATTTTGGTGTCATCACTCATCTTATATTTTGAGTTATTTCCTTAAGAAACACATTACATAGTTGTATTTTGATAGGACTAAAGAAATAGTTGAAGCACAAGTCTATTATATGTTTGTATGCATACTTAACTGGAAAAATCCGGAAAGAAAAACGAAAACCCACAAAAAACCAAAAAGATCCAAGGTTGAAAAATCTTAGTTTTATTAGTTTGACTTGGTTTATAAATTTAAAATTCGACACAAATGATTCGATTCGGTATTTGAAAAGTCCAAATCATCCTGATCCATATACATCCCTAGTCTCGCACATATTCATTTAGTCAAAGAAGACATATGTATATATTATCTAAAGAATCATGAAAAAATGAAAAGACGTTTTATTATAATTACTATTTCTTTTTATAAAATTATAATATTAATTAATTTTATTCATATATTATGTATTGTACAGTAGTTGATTGTTAATTAGGGTGACTTACTCTTTGCTCATGAATGAACAACTTAAAAGAGAAGAGTAAAAGTAAATAATTAGCCTTTTCTTTTCTAGGATTCTCTGTTTTTTTTTTTTTTGTAAAAAGGATTTGTTATATATAAATATAGTTTGGTACAAAAGCCTATTGGGGTCAACAGGTCTAACAAAAGTATGGGCCATAGTATGGCCGTTTAAATAGTTATTACAAGCCGGAATGTTTCTTAGATAAGTGGTTCCGATAATGTCTCCCCACACTAGTTTGGAGGCATACGGTAGGGGTGATAGCAAAAAGATAGGCTTCCCAAGGGTTGTGCACTCAGCCCTTCCTTACTTAGGCGATCTGCCAGCTTATTCTGCTCCCTGTAGATGTGCTCCACTTGTGCTTCCTCCATCCTACGGATCAATGACCTGCACTCATAGATAATATTAGCGTACAGAAGGTTGTCGTATTTCAGCATGTCTACCACCTCGATGGAGTCCAAGTTAATGTTGAGGGGAAAGAGGTTGTTTTCGAAGGTCATTTGAAGGCCAGCTTTTGGAGTTCTACTATGGTGGGGTTAGTGTGGGGGGTCTTGCCAATGAAGCCTATGTTATCAAATCTTGTGCATAAATATCTTTAGGATTTTAAATCATAATAAGTGTCCATTACAAAGCTTAAATAAGAAAAAGAAAAAAAAAGATGATGTTTTAGGCAACGTGGCTTTTTTTTTCCACCGATATCCATATTAGAGTCTGATTAATTTGTATTCTCATCGAGTAAAGCCCCTTAGGGATAGCGCTCCTACCAAAAGAAATATCACACACAAGACTCGAACTCGAGACCTCTAATTAACAAAAAAAACAATCACATCTACTACATCACATTTTTTCACGTTGATCATGACTTAAATTTGGTTCCATATGATAATGGTAGATTCTACCTAGATATGTCCAAAACCCTAAATTGTACCTGCATTTTGTTGATTGATTGATAGAAGTGATTCTCCATTTTTTAAAACAATTAAAGTAGAATATTTTTTTTTATTGTATTCTCTTCGTTCCAAAATATCATCAGAGTGCAAATTGTGTCAATTAAGAAATTAATATGTAGTTTATTAAATTATTCTTATTTAATAATTATCTCTTGAAAACTGAATATTATTATAAAAAATGGAGTATAAGGGTATAATTAAAAAAAAAACATATTATTTTTGTCTTGAATTTTTAGTAGGTGTTCGGATATGCAATTTCATTTCTTGATTTGTAATCATAAGATGAAATCATCGTTTGACATGCGATTTCATTTCATGATTGTAAAATATAAGATGAAATTTCAAATTTTCAAGAAAGCTTAATTGGAGAATCTCATATCATGATTTCACATTTTTTAAATACAAAATTAACCGACAAGTTTATATTTTGTAGTGGGGGGGGGGGGGGGGGGGGGGGGGGGGGGG
>JAJOOR010003457.1:0-48833 GCA_036250505.1 Solanum acaule
CCCATGTTTAGATTGAAAATTGGGAATTTTGGTCTTTGAATCTCTTTTGAAAATCTTTGATAGAACTCCTTGAATGAGAGGTTATTCAAGAATCAAGAGTTACCATACCTTAATTATTGAAGACCCATTAAATTGAAGACGAAATTAGTTGAAAACCCATCTTCTAGCATGAGCTTCATCAAGGTCTTCAATGGAGTTTTTGAGAGAATCTATTTTTCAGAGGGAAGTGTCAATTTGAAGAATGGGGTTTAATTCTAGGCATTTGGGGATTTAACCAACTTAAAATACACTAAAATAGGTATAATATCTGTTTATAATAATTCCCCAAAGTACCCAAACTACTCTTCACTTAGTTGGACCTTTTAAACAAATCAAACTTGAGTTCTATTTTCGCAGATTTGGTCGGGAAACAACTTCGCGATGCGGAGGTGTTCCCGCAAGTTTCTGGAAATTAAATTTTGAGACAGTAGAGTCCGCGACGCGGACCAAACTTTTTGGCCATAGGTGGAACCAGTCCGTGCCGCGGACATGCTCCCTCCATGAGCAACTTCAAGCTGCCTTGGCAGCTTGTTTGGCCAAAGGTTGGGGTCCTCCTCGGGGACCCTTATGGTGGCCCCCGGGGAGTCGTATCTGAACGATTTGAACCTAACAATATTTATTAAGACACTAGGGTCACCTCCTCTGATTTTAGACTCCAAAAAACACATACAAACATGAACAACATACTAGAACACACCAACACGTAAAATACTAGTTTCCGAACGTCTTGGTCGTCCCTTGACGTTTGACTTCCAAACTCTTTAAAACTGACTTACAAGGCTATTCTTCATTATTTTAACAAGTTATTAATGCATAAAACCCATGTGAGGCTATACTTTATCCTACTTTATTTTGAGGGGTGTTACACATATGATCCTCCAACAATAGTATCAAGCACATCCTTTCCATTGTCATCCTAACCTGTGTAGAAGTACTTGTTCAGTGACTCATCATCTATGTGGTGGTTCAGAACACTTCTTATGAATGCAGTGAACTATTCAAAGAACTGCTTACTGATACGCTCAAATTACACCTCCCTAAAGAAGCATAAGCGATCGTTATCAAGTAAAGAACCCAACTTGTCGGTTGGGATCGATCCCACGAGGAAAATAGTTTAGAGTTTACTTTAACCAACAATTATATTCAATTAGTCAAATTACTTCCATAAAACAAGTAATTAAAGGGGGGGTTTTGTGAAACAAATTGTAAGAATTCAATAAGTAATCAGTAATCAAAACTCAATTTTGGTTGTTATCAAGATGAGAGAATTAACTAGGGCATACGTGTACCCCACAAGCTCATAACGCAGTAATCCTAGTAATAGCAATCCTTTCCTAGTGTACTACATGCAAAGTGACAAGTTAGGTATCTCTAAATCCTTGGTCCGGCATCTAGAGAATTTCACCCCGCACCTTGGTCCGGTTACGTGTTTCTAATATACTAACCCTTACCTTTACCTCATATTAGACATCGCATCGATGTTTGGCTTAGTTATTACTTCGCACCAATCGACACTTGCCTATTAGATACTGTCACACTGAATCTATGTTGATAATTCTTTTCTCGTTGATTACCTCCTTGGTTCGGCAAGTAGCAACAAGGCGAGTTGTAACGTTGGCCACCGTTAAAAAAACTTCTAAGCAAAAGAATTATCAATGCATGCACCAACACTATTCAAGAATTGCTTAGTTACTATTCATACTTTGTTAATCGCTCATGGTTCCCACAACCCTAGTTGTGGAGTTTAGTTACCCATAATCATATGAACACAATTCATTGTTTTAGATGAAAGAATTATGAACTTTCGTAAGAAGAATAATAAACCCAGAAATTCAACTTGAATTGCAACTCCAAAATCTTCAAAATGATCTTAAGAAATTAATAATTGCTAAACTTGCAAATTAATCTCCTAAGTCAAGAACTAGAATAAAAATAATAATGTCTAACCCCCAAAAACGAGGTTTACATACCCTATTTATAGAAAACAAATCCTAAAATAAAAGGGAAACAAAATAAGGAAATAAAACTGCAAGACGCGTCTCCATTCCACGATGCTGACCTACAGTCCGTAAGTTGAATGACAGTCCGTAGGTATCTTCCGTGGCTCCATACTTAGCCTATTTGAAATCTTCACAAATCCACCTCTCTCAGTCAACTTCCACAAACCAGCAGCACGGTCCGTCAATGAGACGACGGACTTTCAGTAACCTTCGTCGCTCTATACTTAGATTATTTCAACTCAGGTACTGGAACCACTTCTTTGATCACTTCTACTGAGCTGCAGGACGAGTCGTAAGTCATTCGACGGTCCGTCAGTCCCCACCGTGGTTCCACAGTTGGTCAGATTTCCATGAGTTTCAATCTTGCCATGCCTGGTCGTCCCATGACCTTTATCTACGGGGCATCACTCATCCTACGGTCCGTAGGTGACTATTTTTCAGCACCTTCCTCATCTACATTTTCATCTTTTCGTGCCTAAGTTTATTTCCTGAAATTTCAGCAAAAAAAAAACACATAAAACTAACACAAAAATTCCCTAGACATTCACAAATCCTAAGAGAAACGTATCAATAGTACCGACAACTCACGGTACATAAACACCCTCAACTTAAAATAGTTGTTTGTCCTCAAGCAACACATTATGACTCTAAACGACACTTTTACAAAAGCACAAAATTTCAGCCCAAGCAATCACATGGCTCTTCATCCCGACTTTTACTTTGAGTGTGACTTTGTTCTCTTAAACTCAACAAGGTAACTCGTGTGGATCAAAACATGAAAAATATCGACCAACCAACACACAACATACACTATTTTACTATCACCAGGGTACCAATTTTCTGACAATGTAACTAATGCCCTTACTACAAACGAAATCCCTCCTTTCACAAAATGAATATGAATTTTAGTACAAGGATTCATTCAACACTCACACTCAGAAATAACTTCAAGTACAGTTAGTGTCAGTACCATAGGCTTGCCCTTATTTTCACTGCTTAGACTCTCCAAACTAGACTCTAGGATCACTATAGGACTTTCTTGGCTTGTAACGTAGGCTCAGGGTTAGGTGTGGTACATTTGGGTACTTCTTAGTGACTTTCTTCCCTCCTTAACATTACACTAGGCTTTCAACCTCTTTTTCCCTATTTTTGTCATCCTACCATTTTACCTTCTTTCCCTTGATTTTCTTCAACCATGGATGTGACTTTAGACTTTGTAGCTCTTTTTTTTTTCAACAAGTCACATCATTTCCTCTCTTTTTCAACATCAAACTCTTTTCATACCCATTTTTCTTTCGGATTCCCCTTTCATAGCCACCCTCAACTTATGGATTTTCCATTGGTTGAGGTGCACAATACCCGATGTCGGGTCAGGGCCAAGATTGAAGTTACTTTTTTTTTACATTAGCCACCATCAACTTTGGCTTTTCGCCTAAGTCGAGGTGCACATGTCCAAGAAGGGACCGGGCCAACATAGTCGATTAATGGTAAAGTGAGTTTGGGGTTTAGAAAGAAATGGTCTAATTTTAGGCTCAAAGCATTTGGATCAAAGGGAGCATTTATTTCATTTGGTTGGATCCTTCTTTTAGGCAATCTGTGGACTTATCAGAACAAGGGCCTATGATCACTTCCTAGCCTCTAGAGTGAATTGTCTTAGTTGGACTAACCGGGCAAGTTCTAGTTTTGCACAAAAACTATTTGAACAATCAACTATTCTCACACACGCTTGGCACATAGTTTCATTATCAGATGATCAGATTACCCAGTTCAAGTTTCAGCTTAAGTCATGCCATCGAGTTGATTCATTATCATGTCATACTCAGAGCCAACACATTCAACTTATCTTAGCCTAGCAAGTCTAGCACACATCAAAAAATTTGGACAGGTATCACAAAATAATAAGCCATCATGCTTCATTATTATTCATGCTTCTACACATATGATCCTAACATATGCCGGTTCAACAGAAATTAAACAGTCTATTGGGGGAAAAGAATACAGGCAAGAAAACCCCAAGAGAGGATTATGAGTTGGGTTACTCAGAATTCACTCTATCACTCACAATCCATTTACCCCACCCCCAACAAAAAAAACGTGCACTTGTCCCAAATGCACACAAAAAACAGTAAAAAGTAATGAATTTGGGTGAAGTAAACCTGTGGCGCATAGCGCCGACGAACCATCAACAAGCGGGTGGGTCCGGTTTCTCGGAGCCCACTAAATCAACACTTGGGTCACCCTCAGTAGTGCCCGTATCAACAAGGACAACACCATCAGTAGTGCTATCTGTAACTCTTACTGCACCATCATTGGTGCTCAGATCAATCACCCAGTAGGCAGAACCTTAGACACGGGCATAGAACTCGACGCTCCCGCCATCATCTTATGGACTTTCTGCTCCCGTAACCGCTTATCTACTATGGAAACTCTTATGGCCGCTCTGTCTAACTTGCGCTCTTTCCTACTAGCCTTCTCCACCTCCGTGCGCTCGGGGTGTCGACCAGATCGGTGTCTCTTCCCACGGGCACGTGTTGGCTACTCCTCCACCTCATCTCCGCTAAACAGTGCACCCAGAACTGTATCATCGCCAAGTGCAAAGGGTGCAGCCTATGGCTCAACAGTGGTGTAGCAAAAATGGCATCCACATTAGTCCGGAGGCCAGCTATATCTGTTCAGAGGATAGTCACATCAGCGGTGAGGGCAGGCCTCTACAACACTCTCACCGCGAAGGCATCTAAGCCTACGTGAACAGCTTGGACATTTTAGTCCATCATCGCCGCCATCCTCTTTTCCGCTCGCTCCTCAGACTCAATAATCAATTTCCGCATCCATGGCTTCAGGTGATGTAGCAGGGTGGCCATCTGACCCTCCAACTTCTGAACTTGAGCCAATGGTATCGCAGTCGTACCGGATAGTGGGGTGGCTCGAGATGAGCTCGGGGCCTGGCTGGCTGCCTGAAAAGAGGAAGCTGGGTGCTCATCAGTCGGATCTGTAGTGGAGGGCCTATCTCCCTGCATCTGTCTCGCAGTGTGTATCAGATCCTCACCCATAGGTACATCAACTCGAGGCCCTCTGCGTGATGCTGCCACATTCGCATCATCCTGAATCAACCCAATGTCAAGGGTCCCAGTCGCATGAACCAATTTATCACAGTGCCAAATATGCACTTCTGCATCCCTGCAAAGCTGAAAGATCATACAGGGGAATGGGTAGGTGGTAGTGGTCTTGAAAGCCCTCTCATGTAATTCTCCTAAAAGCAAGCGGGGGAAATTGATATCCAAACCGGCAACCAGTGCAACCACCATAACCGCTCTATCCCATGTGACTATATTATCGGCCATTGTTACTGACAATCTATTTCGGACCAATAGCCAAAAGAACTTGGCTGCCAAAGTAAGGGTGGCCTTCCGAATACCCAACTGGGCGCAGCAACCCATTCCGCTCTCTCACCATCCAAAGCAAGATGCTGAGCTAGCCATGATATAACTGCCTCCATTTTATCCGCATTCCGGCTGAAGGCTCCAGTCTGCACAATTTCCCATCGATAATCAAATTCAGTGGTGGAGTCCGCCCATGTGTGGTAAGGGTTAGGGCCATAAAGGAACCAACTGATTGTGGTGTGGGATATGTTCACCAAGACACCTCGGACCATGGTGGATGTGAGGGGGACTTATGTTGCGGGATTGGCATCTTTGTGAATTTGCCCTCGGAGAGTGGCAGCATAGGAAGAGTAAAACTCCCACACAATCTCCTCACTATAAGTGCCTGGATCACGAGCCATCCATTCACACTTGTGCCTTTGGAAAAGCTGGTGGATAACTGGCATAGTTTGGACGCTCCCGGTGAGAACTTTGCGCTCCGCCGTAATTTTATGGGACATCTTTTCCTTGGCATTCTTCATCCTGGCATCATGGTAAATCTGCCACTGCCCCTCGATGCACCACCTGTTCGGCTCTCTGTCTACAGGATTCGGTTAGTCATTTTGAGGGATGTAAATCCCGTCAGAGCTAGATGCCTCATCAAACGAGGCAGCCGCTTCATGTGCACTTGAACTGGTGTCGGACTCGAACCCAGACTCGACAGCAGAGTTGGACATAGAATCGGACCCAGACCTAGTCGGTGACCCGATCAGTGTATCCTTCTCATTAGATTGGGAGGCAGTGACTACGTCAGGGACATCATTCTTAGACTAGTTTCGAGTGGCCCGAGCAGGTGTGGGTGAGTAATCCGGGTCTCGTTGCCTGTCGGCATCCTAGTCGATAAGTCGTAAGGATGGCGCCACAGATTTAGACCGGCCCCTGTTGATGACGACTTTCTTGTTTAGTATCATGGTACCTGCGTAGGAGATGTTAGTACCCAACATAGAAGAAAGAAAAAAAAAATAATCAAAATTCAGTAACCTACAGTGGTAACCAACGGAGGGAACCAACGGTCCGTAGGTCAACCTACGGACCATGGACCTGCTCCGTAAGTCAGAAGTAACCAGGGCACAGTCACAGATGGGAACGACGGAGATGCAGAACGGTCAGTGGGTCATTCCATGGACCGTAGTCCACCTCTGTCATGTCAAACTTGGGAAATTTCCCAAGTGCCCCTACCGCGAACCTGATTAAGTTGTCCATCGACTGAACGACGGTCCGTGGACGGGGTCTCGTGGGAGGGTCTGGGCCAATAGTATGCATCAGTGCTTATCATGTAGCCATACAAGAGGATCAACAACAATACTAAGCAAGTCTAATCATGCATTTCAACACTACACATGCTAGTTCATCATTCTCAAGGGTCCAATAATTAAGTTAAGCATGCCATTCATACAAGGGACGGAACCATAAGTTGAAACTTACACTTAAACTCATAGTTCTACTGGTTTTAAGTTAGAATTACCTATAATCACTAACCATCTTCCCAAGGGCATCTAAATGTCATATTTAACATGCATTTAGGGATGATTAGCTACCCAAGGTCAAGACCCACTCCCGACTCACCCTATTCAAGCTATGAATCGTAATTCAAAGTGAGGGGACAGTCAGTTACGTTACAAGAGAAACGAGGAGTGGTGTGATTGCATGTCGAGACTTAGACTCCGACTGAATTTGACCCAATGACGTATCGTACCCAAACACCGGACTCTCTTGAAGATGGGAATTTGCGGGAAAGATGGGAAGGGTGTGAGTGTGTGGATTTTGGGGGTGAATTCCTTAGGGAGATCTGATGGATGGTGGTGTGAGGGAGGGAATTTTGTGGGTTTTAGGGCATGGGGGTTTGGATGAGAGGTTTGGAAGGAGTGGCAAATGTTTTAAACTTTGGGGTTTTTAAATAGGGGAAGTTCGGGTCGAGTCGGGCAAACTAGGGTTTCGACCTACGAGACCCTGCTTACGATCTGTAGGTCTAGACCGTAGATCACCTCAACACCTGGAAAATTTTAGGGACTTACCTGGGGCCTACAGACGCCATTCACGGTCCGTGGAGTGAACGACGGACCGTCGATGGGGTCCGTAGACCACTGCGCTAGACCATTTTCTGCAGATTTTGCATAGCGTACCTGTACATGTAGCAACCATTAGGCTATTCTTTTTACAATTTCTGGACACTTTTTAGACACAGACCCTATGCTAATTTTAGCCAACACTAAAAAAAAAAACTGAAACACCTCTCTATATTAATACAGAGAATCAACTTAACACAGAAACTACTAGATGGAAAACAAAAGCCTATCGTTGGCTAGATTGCACATCTTGGGTTGCCTCCCAAACAAAGCTTGATTTAACGTCGCGGCACGACGCAGGCCTCTTGATTACTCAGACTTCATCAAGATGATAGGCCTCCAAAACTTCTTGCACACTTTTTGCGTTTCCCAGATAGATCTTTATCCTTTGACCGTTAACCATGAGCCTTGTGTTGTCACTGTTCTCAAGCTCAACCGCTCCATGAGGAAGCACTTTTGTGGGAAAAAATGGCTCGGTCCATTTGGATTTGAGTTTGCCCGGAAACAAGCGCAACCTAGAGTTGAATAGAAGCATAAGATCACCCACAACAAATTCTCGCTTTTCAATTCTTTGATCATGATACTTCTTCATCTTCTCTTTGTACAAGGCTGAACTTTCATAAGCTTTTAGGCGAAACTCATCAAGCATATTCAAGTCATTCATTATTTGATTAGATGTGGCGCCCTAATCCAAATTTAGCTTCTTCATCGCCCACAAAGCCTTATGCTCTAGCTTTACCGGTAAATGGCAAGAGTTCTCATATACAAGTTGGTAAGGAAACATACTTATGGGAGTCTTGTATGCAGTGCGATAGGCCCACAAAGCATCATCAAGCTTCCTTGACCAATCCGTTCTATTAGCATTAACAGTCTTCGCCAAAATCTGTTTGATCTCTCTATTGGACACTTCAACTTGCCCACTAGTTTGCGGATGGTAAGGAGTGGCTACATTGTGGCTGACACCATATTTCTCAAGTAGCGCCTTGAACAACTTATTACAAAAGTGGGAACCTCCATCGCTGATAATCGCCCTCAGTGTACCAAACCTGGAGAAGATATTTTTTTTCAAGAATGCGGTGACACTTTTACCTTCATTGTTGGGGAGTACTGCAATTGCTTCCACCCACTTTGATACATAATCAACTGCAACAAGAATATACTTCATCCCATGTGAACTCACAAATGGACCCATAAAATAAATTCCCCATACATCAAACAACTCTATCACCAATATAGGATTCATAGGAAGCTCTTGCCTCTTTGAAATCCCTCATTTTCTTTGGCAACGATCACAAGACTTGGCGAAATCATGAGCATCTTGGTGGTTAGTAGGCCAGTAGTAACCACACTACAAAATCTTATGTGCAGTTTGAATACCGCTATGATGCCCACCGACAGGCGATGAATGACATGCTTCAAGTACACTCAACATCTCAATTTCGGGCACACAACGACGAATAATCCCATCATCACAACTACGATACAAGTAAGGCTCATCCCAAAAGAATTTCTTCACATCATGCATAAACTTCTTCCTTTGGTGAAAAGACAAATCCAGGGGCACAATATCTCTTGCCAAATAATTAGCGAAGTCTGCGAACCAAGGAATCAGATCATGAAAAGTAGCCAATACCTGTTCATTCGGAAAAGCATCATTAATTTCAGCTCTGTCACCAAGCTTTAGCATAGCCTCTTCGTCTAATCTAGACAAGTGATCGGCAACTTGATTTTCGATCCCCTTTCTATCTTTTACCACAAAATCAAACTCTTGCAGCAATAATACCCATCTAATCAACCTCGGCTTTGCATCCTTCTTTGCCATAAAATATCTCAATGCAGAGTGGTCAGTATGCACTATGACCTTGGTACCAAGCAAGTAGGATCGAAATTTATCAAATGCGAAAACCACCACAAGAAGCTCTTGTTCAGTCATAGTATAATTCTTCTAGGCCACATTTAGAGCCTTGCTAGCATAGTAAATAGGGTGAAGAATTTTCTCTCGGCTCTGTCCCAATACCACACAAAGCGCCACGCCACTTGCATCACACATTACCTCAAACGGTTGTCCCCAATCCGGTGAAATAATAATAGGGGCAGTAACTAACTTCTCCTTCAACTATTCAGATACTCTAAGACAAGCATGATCAAAATAGAACTTACACTCCTTCTCGAGCAGTTTGCACAAAGGATGTGCAATTTTTGAGAAATCTTTGATGAATCTCCTATAAAAACCTGCATGCCCAAGAAAACTCCTCACACCTTTTACAGAGATAGGTGGGGGGAGTTTTTCTATTACTTCAACTTTCGCTTTATCTACCTTAATGCCCTTCTTAGAAAATCGATGACCTAGAACTATCCCTTCTTTCACCATAAAGTGGCACTTCTCCCAATTCAGCACCAGTTTGCAATCTTCATACCTTTTCAGTACCTCAGCCAAATGATTCAGACATCGATCAAAAGAGTCACCTACCACAGAGAAATCATCCATAAATACCTCAATAGTGTCCTCCACCATATTAGAGAATATCGACATCATACAACTCTGCAAGGTCGCTGGAGCATTGCACAACCCAAAGGGCATCCGTTTGAAGGCGAAAGTCCCATAAGGGCAAGTGAAGGTGGTCTTCTCTTGGTGCTCCGGAGATATAGAAATCTGATTGTATCCCGAATAACCATCAAGAAAATAATACCAACCCTTACCAGCAAGTCTATCCAACATCTGTTCAATGAATGGCATAGGGAAATGGTCATTTTATGTCCAATCATTTAGCTTCCGGTAGTCCATGCAGACTCTCCATCCAATCACGAACCGCATCGGAACAAGCTCATTTCTCTCATTAGGAACCATAGTAATCCCACCGTTCTTGGGCACACATTGAACAGGGCATACCCAACTACTATCTGCAATGGGATAGATAACTCTGGCATCCAACCACTTGATAATCTCATTTTTAACTACTTCTTGCATAGGTGGATTTAATCTTCTTTGGTGCTTAATACTAGGTTTGTGATCTGTCATGAGTTGGATTTTGTGGGAACAAATACCGATAGGAATCACAATAATATCCGCAATGGTCTACCCAATAGCTCGCTTGAACCTCTTTAACACAGTCACCTAGCACTCTACGTGTCTCGCATTTAGATCTTCCGCAATTATGACCGGCAAAGTGTTATCTCTGCTCAAGAAGACATACCTCAAAAGTGGTGGTAGAGCCTTAAGCTCCAATTTCGGTGCCTCCACAATAGATGGTCTTGTTAGTGGGGACTCATGATTCTTCATGTCTAACTCATACTTCATTTGTTTTGACTGATATTCACACCTATCGAGTGCATCTTCCAACTCATCGTACTCTTCAATATCATCACTATCAAAATTCATCATAACTGCTACTAGTGCCTCAACACCGAGGGGCTCTTCAATTTGCACTTGTTTTCCACTCTCAACTCTGTAAGTTATAGCAGATACCGTTTGGAGCTCACTACTCTTCTTCATGGACCTACAAATATAGAAAGTTGCTTCTTCGTTGTTCAGTCTGAACTTCATCTGTCCATTCTCCATATCAACCAATGCACGGCCTGTGGCAAGGAATGGTCTCCCAAGGATGATGGGAACATCAAAATCAACCTCATAGTCAAGAATCAAAAAATCCGTTGGAAAGATAAACGACTCCACTTTTACTAACACATCATGGAGTACACCAATGGGCCTTTTCACGGTTCGATCAGCCATAAGTAACCGCATCGTAGTAGGCTTAGGATCCCCTAGACCCAACTTCTTATAAATAGGCAATGGCATGAGGTTGATGCTAGCACCAACATCACACAATGCCTTAGCAAAGTGTAACAACCCTATAGTACATGAGATCGTCAAAGCACCAGGGTCTTCCTTCTTCTGCACAAGAGATCTTGTAGCAATAGCGCTACAATGCTGCAAGCTATCATCATCTTCAAAACTTATAGACCTTTTCTTTGTCACCATATCTTTCATAAACTTAGCATACCCAGGCATTTGCTCCAAAGCTTCTACCAAAGGAACATTGATGGAAAGTTGCTTCAACATAGTAATAAACCTGCGATATTTACCATCTTCAGTCTTCTTCACTAACCTCTGTGGAAAAGGTGGTGGAGGTCTAGGTATGGGGACCACTTTCTGAGATATCTCTGCTTCTTTGTTCGTCACATTCTCAGACTCTTCTCTAACCTGTACCACATCATCTTCTTTTCTAATCTCAACATCCACCACAGACGGTATAGGTGGATCTATTCGAGTAGTAACTGCCATATAATGACCATCATTCTTTGGATTCTAGATGGTGTTGCTAGGAAGAGTGTCAGGTTGACGTGGGTTCACTGTAGTAGACAACTGAGTCATCTGCTGGTCTAGATGATTTATTGACACTGCATGGGCATCAACCTTTTGACCAATACTAGACAAGTCGTTTCTCATCTCCTTCACATACTCATCAGTTGCATCAAACCTTCTAATCATCTTATGCATCATATCTTTAATACGTGCCATATTGCCTCCAGCTTCCCTAGTACGAGATTCCAGATTTTGATGGAGAACATAAGGTCCAACCCGATCGTTTCTGTTGCCATAGTTGTTCTAGTTATAGTTGTTGTCGCGATTGAAGTTCCCATCCCGGACATATTGACCCTCTTGGTTGTAATTGCCATAGTTCCGACCTTAGTTTCCTTGACCTTGGCGCCAATTTTCCATGTTGGATCCTTGGGCGTTTGGTCAGAAACCCCCCGTCTGATCATTCACCGCATAAGCATCCTCTTCATAATAACACTCTTCAACTAGTGGTGGCGTTCTAGTAAAGTAATTCACAACATATACCTTCTCTGCACCTCCGCTCACATGCTTCAATACCAACCCCAACTTGGTCCTCATCTGAGCCATCTCCTCACGAATCTCATTCGCAGACTGGTTATTTTTAGTATGAACGGCAAATGTGTTTCTCCCAGTATCCGTCCTCCTAGTGCTCCATGCTTTATTGTTATGAGAGATACTCTCCAATTTTTCTACAATCTGTGTGTATGTGCACTCACCATATGAACCTCCAGCAATAATATCTAGCACTACTTTATTGTTGTCATCCTGACCTCGATAGAAATATTCCTTCAGCGACTCATCATCAATACGATGATTCGGAACACCTCTTACAAACGCAGTGGATCTGTCCCTAGAGCTACACACAGACTCTCTAGGTAATGCCACAAAATTGTTGACCTTATCTTTGTGATTGAGTTTCTTGGACACTGGATAATATCTTGCTAAGAACACAACCCTCAGTCGATCCCATGTGTAGATTGAGTTATAAGGAAGCTCAGTGAACCATACAGCAGCATCACCTGTCAGTGATAGAGGGAACACTCGCAACCCGATGACATCCATATCCAAGTCTGGTCGACCTGCACAGCTTTTGCAAACTACCCTTAGCTTGGCTATGTGCGCATGTGGGTCCTCTGATGGCGACCCTGACAAAAAGTCCCTCGTTGTAAGCATCTGCATCGAGCTACTGGTTACTACAAATGTGTGCCCCGGAGGTAAAAGGGGTAAGACAAGAGGTCCATCTGAGTCAGCAATATTGACGTTACCCCTATAATTGTCATGCAGTCGCGGGCCTGGTGGATGATGCGCCCTCAATGCATCTCCCAACAGATTTTCAACTGGAACCTGGTTGTCTCCACCAACTACCCTCGGAGGTTGCAACTCAACTTCATCACCTAGATTGCCTCCGATAGGATTAACTTGAACTCCTGGATTGTTCATTCTTCGCAAAGTTCAGTTCAACTCTTGATTGTATAGAGTAAGTGGTTCACCCTGGCTCCGTGTACTTGGCATACACTAGAGTCAAAACCTAAGACAGACAAAAACAAAAAGAAAAGTAAAATTAGGAAATATTTGACTAGCGTTCAATAATTTAGTTAAAATAAATCTAAAAGCCAAAATTCCCCAGCAGCGGTGCCAAAATTTGATACGCTCAAATTACACCTCCCTAAAGAATCATAAGTGATCATTATCAAGTAAAGAATCCAACTTATAGGTTGGGGTCGATCCTACGAGGAAAATGGTTTAGACTTTACTTTAATCAACAATTATATTCAATTAGTCAAATTACTTCCAAAAAACAAGTAATTAAAGTGGGGGTTTTGTGAAACAAATTGTAAGAATTCAATAAGTAATCAGTAATCAAAACTCAATTTTGGTTGTTATCAAGATGAGAGAATTAACTAGGGTATACCTGTTCCCCACAAGCTCATAACGCAGTAATCCTAGTAGTAGCAATCCTTTCCCAGTGTACTACATGCAAAGTGACAAGTTAGGTATCTCTAAATCCTTTGTCCGGCATCTAGGGAATTTCACCCCGCACCTTGGTCTGGCTACATGTGTCTAATTTACTAACCCTTACCTTTACCTCATATTAGACATCACATCGATGTTTGGCTTAGTTATTACTTCGCACCAATCGACACTAGCCTATTAGATAGTATCCCACTAAATCTATGTTGATAATTCTTTTCTCATTGATTACCTCCTTGGTCCGGCAAGTAGCAACAAGGCGAGTTCTAACGTTTTCCACCGTTAAAAAGACTTCTAAGAGAAAGAATTATCAATGCATGCACCAACACTATTAAAGAATTGCTTAGTTATTATTCATACTTTGTTAATCGCTCATGGTTCCCACAACCCTAGTTGTGGAGTTTAGTTACCCATAATCATATGAACACAATTCATTATTTTAGATGAAAAAATTATGAACTTACGTAAGAAGAATAATAAACCCAGAAATTCAACTTGAATTGCAACTCCAAAATCTTCAAAACGATCTTAAGAAATTAATAATTGCTAAAGTTGCAGGTTAATCTCCCAAGTCAAGAACTAGAATAAAAATAATAATGTCTAACCCACAAAAACGAGGTTTACATACCCTATTTATAGAAAAAAAATCCTAAAATAAAAGGGAAACAAAATAAGAAAATAAAACTACAGGACGCGCCTCCATTCCACGAGGCTGACCTACGGTCCGTAAGTTGAATGATGGTCTATAGGTCTCTTCCATGGCTCCATACTTAGCCTATTTGAAATCTTCACAAATCCACCTCTCTCAGTCAACTTCCACGAACCAACAGCACGGTCCGTTAGTGAGACAACGGACCGTCAGTAACCTCTGTCGCTCTATGCTTAGATTATTTCAACTCAGGTACTGGAACCACTCCTCTGATCACTTCTACTAAGCTGCAGGACGAACCGTAAGTCATTTGACGGTCCGTCATTCCCAACCGTGGTTCCACACTTGGTCAGATTTCCATGAGCTTCAATCTTTCCATGCCTGGTCGTCCCATGACCTTTATCTATGGGGCATCACTCATCCTACGGTCCGTGGTGTCTCCGTAGGTGACTCTTTATCAGCACTTGCCTCAGCTACATTTTCATCTTTTCGCGCCTGAGTTTATTTCCTGAAATTTCAGAAAAAAAAACACATAAAACTAACACAAAAATTCCCTAGATATTCACAAATCCTAAGAGAAACATATCAATAGTACCGAAAACTCATGATACATCACTTACTATCTCTCCCGGTAGTGCTATGAAGTTGTTCAGTTTGTCCTTGTGATTTATTTTTTGGACAATGGGAAATACTTTGCCATGAACACTTTGTGCAATTGGTCCCATGTATGAATCGAGTTATATGGAAGCTTAGAAAACAACACCGCAACATCTCTGGTCAATGATAGCGGGAAAACTCTCAACCCCAAGACATTCATATCCAACTCTTGTCGTCCCACACAACTCTTGCAGACACTTCTCAATTTAGCCATGTGACCATAAGGATCTTCTGAAGTTAGACCGGAAAACCACCATCTTGTTGTAAGTATTTGCATCAGACTGCTGGTCACCACAAAAATATATCCTGGGGGTAGATGAGGGAGAACAATAGGTCCTTTTGATTCAACTGTATTGAAGTCCACCCTATCGTTATCTCGATGCCTTGGTTTTGGCGGATTCTACACCCTCAATGCATCTCCGAGTAGATTACCACTAGAACCTGAACATTCTCATTATTCACTACATCCTCATGCTCCTCTATCATTGGATTATTATTGCCTCCTTGATTTACCATTTTTCTCAAAGTCTTGCTTAGTTCAGGGTCGTATGGAGTCAATGGTTCACCTCGACTCCGTGTAATTAGCATACACTAGAGTAGAAACCTATAGAGAACAAAAAAAAAACGTAAAATTAGGAAATAATTGACTAAAGTTCAATAATCTAGATAAAACTTAATCTAAAAGCCTTATTCTCCAGCAGCGTCGCCAAAATTTGATACGCTCAAATTACACCTCTATTAAAGAAGTATAAGCGGTCGTCGTCAAATAAAGAACCCAACTTGTAGGTTGCGGTTGATCCCACGAGGAATATGGTTCAAACTTGAACTTAACTCACTATTATATCCATTTAGTCAAACTATTTCCGAAACAAGTAATTTAAGGGGCGGGGGGTTATAAGAAAATGACTAATTGTTGTTTAAGTAAAAAGTGAGCAGGATTCAAACTTTAAGTTATCATTATGAGAGAGAAACTAGGGTATATGTGTTCCCCAAAAGCTTTTAACGTGGTAATCCTAATTATAGTAATCATTTCCTAGTGTTTTACATGCAAAGTTGGTAATTTAGGTATCCCAAGGTGATTGGTCCTCCAAATAGGGAATTTCACTATGCACCTTGGTCCGGCGACAAGTGTATACTTTACTACCCTTTACCTTTACCTCAGATTAGACATCACATCAATGTATGCCTTAGTTTTTACCCTTGCACCAATTGACATTGGAATATTAGATAACATCCACTAAATCTCTGTTGTTAATTCTTTTCTTATTAACTACCTCCTTGGTCCGGCAAGTAGCTACAAGGCGAGTTCTAACATTGGCCACCGTTAAAAAGACTTCTAAGCGAAAGAATTACCAATAGATGCATAAACACTATTCAAGAATTACTTAATTATAATTCATACGTTGTTAATTGCTCATGGTTCCCAAAACCCTAGTTGTGGATATAGCTAGCATGCTTGAAAGACCACAATTCATGCTTTGATAAGAAGAATTCATGAACTTACGATTAGAGTAGAAGACACTCGAAATCTCCAATTAAATTTCAAAGTGAAAATCTTGTAAAATGAAATCCGTAAATCAAATTGCTAAAGTTGCAAGTTAATTCCACAAAATACCAAGAACTAAAAGTAAACAATAATGTCTAACCCCCAAAAACGAGGTTTACATACCCTATTTATAGAAAAACATGTCCTAAAAAAAGGAAACAAAATAAGGAAATAAACTTCTGGAATACGACATCAATGGATGACTCGATCTATGGACCGTGGGTCGACCTACGGTCCCCTTTCTTGATTCCACACTTAGGATTTTTCATCAGGTATTAGAACTTCAACTCTCTGAATCCATTCGACGGATGTCTAGGATGGCACTCGATCAACCTACGGTCCACCAGTTGCTCCGTAGTTCCACACTTGGTTAGACCTCCCTGATGCTCCATCTACGCCTACCCATCGGCGGACCATCAAAGGACCTTCGATCCGTGGATCATATCTGTGGGTGGCTCTTTCTGCATAATTTCAGTTGTTATCTCACTCAATCGCGTCAAAGCATATTTCCTACAAACATAACACATAAAATATTCTTTCTAATACAAAATGGCCCTATACACACAAAACTCTTAAGTAAAACATATCAAAAATACCGTAAACTCAAGGTATATCACATATGCGCCGAAGACATCTTAAGAAGTAGGTGTGTCCGGTTTCTCGAAGCCCGCTGGATCAACACTAGGAACGCCATCAATAGTGCTCCCATTAACTATCCCAGCACCCTCAGTAGTGCTCACACTGCCGAATGGGCCAACACCTATTTCCCTGGCCTGCTGTTGTCTCATCTCCTCTTCTAGTAACGATGCCCTTGTGGCCTTCTCTAACTGCTGGCACTTTTTTTTCCTCAATCTACGGGCCTCCTCAGTGTTGGCATTGTGGTTAGAGCGGGGGCGCTTTCCAGTAGCACGGGAAGAGTCCGGTGGTGGTATGGAATCGCCAAATAGGCAGACATCACCACGGTATCCTCCTCCTCTATAGGGGAAGCCTCTGGTGCATACTCGGGAGGGGCTAGGAGGGTATCAAGATCAGCACGAAGGCTGGACAACTCTATCTAGAAGGAAGACAAAGCAATTGTTGGGGCCGATCTCTCCAAGACTCGCAACTCGAACGCATCCAGGCACTTATGAATGACCTGAGTCTTTTGGTCCATCAGCTGCTCCATCCTAACCTCGGACTGCTCAATTGAACGCTGCATCCATGACCTCACATGCTGCAAGAGTGTGACCAGCTGTTTCTCCTGCTTCAGAACTCGAGCTAGAGGAATGGGAGTGGGCCCGTAAGGGGGAGTGGCTCGAGATGAATTAAGGGCCTGACTAGTGGCCGAAGAAGGAGGAGCCTGGGAATCCACTGTAGGGGCTAGAGGGGCAGTGTCATCAACTTGCATCTACTCTACATCTGCAGCAAGATCATCTCCCAATGGTGGTACCTCAACATGTGGCTCCTTGGGAGGTGCAACTAAATTGGCATGACCCTAATAAGGTCAATATCCAGAGTCTTGGTTACATTAAGCAACCGTTAATAGTGTCAAACGGGGAAAGAAGCATCCCTGCAGAGCTGAAAGATAAGGCACGAGAAGAGCAGGGTTGTGGTAGCCTTGGAGGCCCACTCATGAATCTCCGCAATCAGAATGAGGGCAAAGTCTATCTCCAAACCTGCTACCATGGATGCAACCATCCTAGCCCGATCCCATATGACCACATTGTTCACTTGAGTTGAGGATAATCTATTCCGCACCAGCAGCCAGAAGAACTTCATAGCGAAGCTCAGTGTAGCCTTTCTAATGCCCAGGCTAGGAGTACAAACTTACTCATCACGCTCTCTGTCTGTAGCAAGATGTTGTGCTAGCCACCTCAAAAGTGGCTCCCTCTAATCGGCATTCCTCTGAAATGCCCAACTCTAAATGATACCTATCATATAGTCGAACACTAATGTATTGATGGGCAGAGTGTGGTTTGGGCCACAGATAAACCTGGGAAAGGTGACCACTGATATATCAACTGTATAACCTCTCACTAAGGTGTACTTAAGTGGAGGCTAAGCAACGGGCTTGGCCCATTTATAGATGGAATTTCTTATGGTGGCAGCATAGGAAGCGTAGAACTCCTGGACTATCTCTTCACTGTAGGAACCTAGGCTCTGTGCCATCCCCTCACATATGTGCCTCCGCAAAAGCTCGTGGATGACTAGAGCGGTGTGGAGGCTCCTATGAGAACACGAGGCTACTCAGTGACGAGTCATGACATTTTCTCGTGCTCATTCAAAATGTGAGCATCTATGTAAATCTTATATTGGCCTCTCACGCACCACCTGGTTGGATCTGTAGCGACTAGTGCGGGCTTAGAATTGGGTGGCACTAGAATGTCATCCATACTGTCACCCTCAGAATATGAGGTGGTACTGCCTGTAGAACGAGAGCTGGACTGCGACTCAAAGTCATCCTGTGATCCAATCGTTGTGGCCCCCTCATCAGGCTGGGGGGAAGTGACTCATCAGAGAAAATTATTGGGTTTTGTTTTGAGTAGTGCGGGGAGCAGTAGGGGAGGTCCTTGTGGCTGGAGTAACATACTCCTCATCATCCTCATCGATCAGATGTTGAGAAGGTTCTACGGACTTGGAACTTTCCTTTGAGGTGTATGTGGAAGCTTGATAACAAGCCATGGTACCTATGGAAGCTTAGTTAGTACCGAAACAAGACAATAGAACACATTGGAGAATTTTAGAACAAGAAACGGACCCAACCAAAAAATTTAAAAACACTAGACTAGCTGAACTATCGACCCACGGTGGGAACCTATGGTCCATTGATGGAACAACGGTCTATAGGTCCCCTCCGTAGGTTAGAGTACCCAAAATTGGGTCTCTAATGTGGGAACCACAGATATGTAGAATGGTCTATCGATGGAATGATGGACCGTTGTCCACACCGTGGTTCGACACTTAGTAAGAAATTTGTTTGCAACTCACCCATAGACCTCAACCTACAGTCTGTGGGTTGGAGTCGTGGGTCAGTGTTGTGCTAAGTTTTAGAATTTTACTCCTTTTTCATGCAATTTTGTTTCAATACTTACAAATAAACTAGGCCTACACATGTATTTCAACATATAATATGGTAGTTAATCATCCTTAGGATTTCGTTGACACAAATTTTACATATTAACAAATCGAAACCTATGAACCCTAAGTCAAAACTTCCAATTCGGCCTATCACTTGATTTACTTGGTTAAAATTTACGACACACTCACATACCATCAGCCCAAGGGTTTTTTCTAACTACAATTCCACATTCAAACACATGATTTACAACCCAAGGTCAAGTTCATTGTTGTGATTTGAAGTTGAAACTATGAAAATGTTCAAAGTTTAGGAGAAATCAACTTACCTTACAAGTAAACAATAATGGTGACTGTGTGATCGAATGCAACAACTCCTAAACCAACGTGGACACTAACCCCGGACTGTGAGATTGCTTTGGGGAGAAGAGGGGGTGATTGAGAAAAGGAAGATATGGGAGAGGAGACTGATAGTAAGGGATGTGGGTAATTGATATGAGAGTGATATGGGGGAATTAATGTAGGAATATTGGTATTTGGAGGGTTGAGAAATGGTTAGGGGGGAAATGTGGAACTGGGGGATGATTTAAAATGAAAGGTTTTTATTTAAAAGGAGTCTGGGTCAGGTTGGCATAAACCCTAGGTTGGACCCACGAGACCCCGTTGACGGTCTGTGGGTGGACCTACGGACCGTAGGTTGGGTCTGTAGTTTACTCTGACACTTAGAAAATTTTAGGAACTTATGTGGGATTTACGGATGCCATTCACGGTCCGTGGATTGACCAACGGACCGTCGATGGGGTCCATAGACCAGTGCACAACTGTTTTCTGCAGATTATGTTTTTCGTCCCCGCACACGTAGCAACCATTAGGTCTTTTTTTTTACATTTTCTAGACACTTTTTGGAGATGGACCCTATTCTATATGTAGCCAACACAAATAAAAAAATAAACACCTATCTAAAGAGCTATGAAAATCAAAATAAAAGAAGAAAAATCCTATATCAAAAAGAAAAACCTATAGTTTGCTAGAGTGTACATCTTGGGTTGCCTCCTAAGTAGTGCTTGATTTAATGTCGTGGCACGATGCCAATCCCTTGATTACTCAAATTCATCAAGATAATAGGCCTTAATCACTTCTTGCACACTCTTCGATTTTCCCATGTAGACCATGATCCTCTGCCCATTCACTTTGAACCGTGTTCCCTCCTTGTTCTCGACCTCGACCAGTCCCTGTGGAAATGTTTGATTTACTTTGAATGGCGTGGTCCACTTGGACTTGATCTTGCCAGGAAACAAGCGCAACCTTGAGTTGAATAAAAGCACTAGATCATCCACAACAAATTCATGCTTTTCAATCTTTTGATCATGATACTTCTTCATCTTCTCCTTGTACAAGGCTGAACTTTCATATGCTTTTAGGCGAAACTCATCAAGCTCATTCATGTCATTCACTTTTTGACTCGATGCGGCACCCCAATCAAAATTCAACTTCTTTAGCACCCACATGGCCTTATTGATAAGTCTGAGATTTGGACTCATTTAGGGCTTCATTTATATAGAATTAGTGTCCTCAATTGCTTAATTTGTGCCCATACCTGATGTGAAACTCTTGATTTTCAAGTATATGGATTGAGGAACAAAGCAAGGACACTAACAAGCAAAATGGAACAAAACAGGCTGAAAGGATGAAGAAAGGTAGCTAGGTAATCAGCAAGTTCACCTGGAGAATCACCGAATGGCTATTTGACCGCCAAAAGTTCCACTGTGCCAAGCCTTGAAGGAAAGAACCAAGATGGCAATGGAAAGGAGCAGTCGACGGATCGCCGAGTGATTCCGTGAAGCCAAGATATATCATCCAAAGTTACAAACCTGGAGGATGCTAAGTACTAAGTACCAAGGCAAAAGGACGATGGAATAGACCAAAGTGTGTCTCACCGAGTGGTTCAGCGAGTCCGACTTACTTTCCCGAGTGACTCTTCGCAACACATTTTTTAGCGACTATAAATACATTTTTTAACATTTAGTTTAGTATCAATTACTCTTTTGAACAATTTTTTATTATGTTTTGAGCACCTGGAGATAGTTTTTCTCTAGTTTTTCCTTAGATTTGAGGGATTGAACAAATTCACTTTCGAGAAATTGGAAGTGGGTCTTTGAGATTCTTCGAGTTGGAGCATTGTAAGGAAGAATCTACACTTACCTAGTTGATGGATAATCAATTTGGAAACTCTTTTTACCTCTTTATAATGTCTAGCTAAAACCCCAATTCTTGGGGTATGATTATGTGATTTTGGTCTAATTTAGTTTATGGGTATTGCTAATTTTTAGTTTAAATGCTATTTAGAAGTGAGTTTAATAATTAATTGTGGTTTAAGTTAAGAATTGTAGTTGTAAATTCAGTTTTATGTTCGTGTTCTTGGCTTGCTCGAGAGAGAGGTTTTAGAACTAAAATTATTCATTGATGGTCTGTGGGTATTGGGTTGACCCGGGTTCAGCTCGAGAGAGTGAATCCTAAATCCAATCCTATACATTCAGCTCGAGAGAGTGAGTGGACTAAGGTGTGTGTTGTTCTTATTTTGCATGCTTGTTGATGTTCTAGGGAAATCACTTGAATAAGGGTAAATTGTTCAAGAGAAAGTTTACCTCCACTATAGCATAGCTTACTAATATCTAGCTAATTACTAATAGTTGCAATTACCCATTTGTCTATATTAGCCTATAATCAATTACATCCCAAGAACCCGTCTCATTATTGTTAATTCATATTGTTTGTCGATGTTTGTAGTTGATAATCAAAACCAAAACCCCCATCTGAAATTCGTGTTAGCCCTAATTTGAATGATGTCTTTATTCATTGGTTTTTATTCCTATGACTAATTTGAACATGTTCATACTTCCCAATTGAATTTGAAACACGTACCACTCCCTATGGGATTCGACCCCAACTTATTTAGTTGGTTTTATACTGACTAGCGATCGTTAAGACTTAGAATCGGATGAAGTGTCCTCGAAATGTTCATCAAAATGGCGTCGCTGCCGGGGAGTGATGTTGTTTGAAATTCTTTTGGTGAAGTTGAATTTTATTCTTGTTAATCATGGTTGAATCTACTTACTTTTAGTTTTGTTTTTTGGTGTTACTTGTTGTACAAAGAAATGAGCATATATTGTAGCAACAATAACCCAGTGGACCACTGATTTACGTATCAAGGACACTTCATCCAATACTAAGTGTCAACGATCGTTCAATAGTAATATAACCCAACTAAGTGAGTTGGAGTCGAATCCCAAGGGAGCGGTTCATAATCAAGAATTAATAGAAAAGCATAAATATGCTCACTTCAATCATAGCTAAAAATATTTACGAAGAAAAGCATAATTCAAGTTAGGGGTGACACAAGTGTCAAATATCAAAGGGGGTTTGTTTGTAACTAACCGCTAAAACAATAAATAACACGAAAATATGAATATGGGGACGGGATTCTTGGGATGTGATAGGATTATGGGACAAGGTCTAGGATTGATATAGTCTTTACAAAGGTCTATGATGAAAAATCTTCAACACCCACTTCCAGTTTCTTAGAAATGGAAATCTTCAAATCTCAAAGCTAAAGGAAAATGTCTCCAAACTCAGTTCTAAGTTCTAAACTTCAAAAACCGAATAATAGTATGATATCAGATACTAAGCTAAGAATTTAAACAAGTATTTATAGTTGTCAAAAAGTGTGCTGCGAAGGACCATTCGGCACAGTTAGTCGGGGTCGCTGATCCACTCAGCGATCCACCCTTCAGTTATTTTCATCACCGTTTTGCGTTTGCCTTCCGCATTCTTGAGGTTATGAAACTTTGGGAGATATGGCACTACATCGCGGAACCATTTGGTGACTCGCCGACTACTCTTTTCTCTCGCTGACTAGATTTTCTCCTTCAGGGCTTGGCACTCTGGAATGTTAGGCGAGACCCTGGCCGTTCGGCAACTCACCTAAAGGGTTAGGCAATCCTCAGTCCTTCTTTTCTTCATTCTTTCAACTGCCTTATTCCTTTTTGCGCAATAGTGTCCATGCTTTGTCCCTCAATCCAAATACCTAAAATTTAAGGATTTACATTAGTTATTGGCACAAAATATGCATTTGAGGACACTAAATCTATTAATAAAGCCCTAAATAAATCCAAATCGTGGACTCATCAACACCCCCAACTTACACTTTTGCTTGTCCTCAAGTAAAACTAAAGTTTAGCAGTTCAAAAAGGATGTCTCAAATAGTGCTACACAAGACTCAATCATGAATGCACACAAGAAAACTCAACTTACTCATGCAAGGATCAATTGTGCACTCAAAGATTCAAGTTGTGGCTCACCATTATCAAAGAATCTCAAGCTCAGATTACTTGCTTCAAATGCAAGTTGAAGTTCAACAAAGGTGATCAAATGCCCTCACATAAAGAATGATTCCATATTCACACACAATTGTTCAACAATTTAAAGTTCCGGAATCAAATGCAACTCTCACACTCACAAAGATGAACACAATGTATTATTTTCACCCATAGGTTAGCCCTTATTTTCCAATCGAATTTTGTTTCAGCTCATTCAAGATCAAAAAGGTCTTTTCAAGGCTTGTAATGGGGCAGAGTGCAAAGGTATGGCCATTTAGGCTCAATGGCTATAGTCCTCATGAAATGTGGTGTGAACAACACTTCATTTCCTTTTCTTCATCATTTCTAATTCCCGCTCACAAGTCATCCCATTATTCATCTTCCATGGACTGATGGAAACCCCCTTTTTTTTTGCATTTTCACAACTTTGTTCCGTAACTTTTTCTTTCTTTTTCTTTTCCATTCTTTTCTTCTTCTCTTTTTGTATGGAGGGGTTCCATTTTTCTCAAAACATGGTAAAATGGGACATTCTTCCACTTCTTGATTTACCTTCTCTTTTCACCACACCCGTAACTTAGGCTTTTGGCCTAAGTTGGCTATTCAAAGAAACCACAAATCATGAGGATTATGGGTAATGACACAAAAAAAATGGGTAATGGATCAATACAAGGTCACAATGTCATCAAGTGTCTTCCAAGAAAAGGTTAAGGCTCAAAGTATGCTCAATTGGGGTTCACACACTCACAAGGTAGGGCACAAAAAGAGGTATAATGTCAAATTTGTTCACACTCTTTAAAGTTGCCTAAGATAATCTCAAGAGTTAGCATCACTTAGTCAACTGGTCTAATGGGGAAAATTCTAGGTGTCATCACACATGGTTCACGGTAAGGTCATCACACAAGGCATTGACACCAAAGTCAAACAAGACTCCACACTTACGCTAGTGTGCAATGTTCATCAGAAGAGACTCAATTCGATACTTGGCTAGTCAAAACGAGATGCAAAGAGTTCATATATTCTCTATGCAACTTCATTTGGCCTCATGTAGCCGCACATTCATTTTTGTTCGATTATGAGCACTATTTAAGTCATCGGTATTGATCAAAACCGTTACTCAAATTTGCAAAAGTACAGCCACATTCAACATAAACAAGGGGTGGCAAATTTTTTGAAAGGGTCAAAAATTATTTACAATTAAGAACATGGAGCCACAAGTTCAAAACCTTCCACCAAAAGAAGTGTACAACACAATTTAAGCTTAAAACCCCAAATATATAAACAAAACATCATTATTCACAAAAAGATAACAAAAAATGGTCAAATTTTATTAGTAAGGTTGTCAAATTTCCTTTAGTTCCTTTATGACTATAATGTGAAGCGATCTCGTACTAAACGAAACGACTTTCACTTTCCATAACAAAAATGAAAGAAAGTCAACCTATTCCTGAAATTGCGGTCAGTATCGCTACCTCTTTAGTTGCCGCCCCCTACTTGCTCATTCACAATTACTACCACAAGAAAGTCGCCCCTATCTCTAAAGGGGCTTATGCACTCCACGACTTTCTTATGTTATGAGGTCTCGAAGACTGAATTTAGCTGCCAACCCTAGTCAATGGAAGCTTCAAGCCCGAGTTATAGGAGCAACTGGGGAAAGACCCGGACATTGAGAGGCGGACAAGGAGGTTATATCGCTCTATAATAGGTACTAATAACACCACAAATAAAATCATTTGTCCTCAAATGCAAACAAAATAAATATTCAGAAGTCAAAATAAGAAAGACAAAGAGGGAGGTAAAGATGGGATCATGTCTACGCAATGGCTCCATCTGTCTGGGCATCAATGCTCGGTGCATCAGTCTAGTCTCGGGCCTCAGTACCCGAAGTTGCCTAACAAGGAACAGCAGTACTAGACCCACTAGGAGTTTCCATAGACATCTCGGTCAGTGATGTCTAGATCACCAACTACATAATCGTCTCCTCAAGATCGGGAAAGTCTCTGTATATGCTATCCTCCTGTATCTCTATCTACTCCTCATCGATCTCAGCATCCGACTCATCAACTACTGCCTCATATCTGTATACATCCCCAGTGGTAGACGGAGGAATCTCTGAAGTCTAAGGCGCATCCATGTCATCAGCAGCCTCCAGTGATGATTTGAAGTCAGTAGACTTTAGATAGTCTACGTCCTTCTTCAAGTCAGCTATCTCGGCTGTCAAGGTCGTAACATATGAGGTCTCCCCCCACCTGCTCTCACAAGCTATGACTCTAGTAGCAAGATCATCAACAGAGGCCCGGAGGGGAATCAGTGCAGTTAAGATTGCAACCTCAATCATCAAGGGATAGATCTCTCCAGGCGGGTCACCCTCATATCAGCAGAATGGGCCAGATGCCCCATCTTCAGGATCATTGCCTGAGTAATCTTGGTCTGCTGGGGAGAAAAGTATGTGCCTGGAGCATGTGAAGAAGAGGTAGGAGCAAAAGTACTTGAAGGCTTGGAGGTCAGAGTAGGCAAAGATGCCTCTGCAGGTATCGAGTCAACATCCACCTCCGGGAATGTATCCATCGGAGCTTTCCTCCTCCTATCAGCCTCCTCTCTAGTATACTCGGCCTCGATGTGCCGGATGTCAGTGGAGGAGGATGGGGTAACCTCAAAATATCTAGCAGCACCTCGGGGCACTCCAGCACACCGGCGCAACTCTGTGATTAGTACCGGAAAGGGCACGGGAATTCTGTCTCTGCTTGGCCCACATGTCCATCTCCTGTGCAATGATGAGCCCAAGTTGAGCCACCTCTTTGATAATATCGATCCTAGGCAATCTTTCTTCGCATGTCTGAGGATGGATTCATTCTTGGAAGGCATGATAGAACTACTGATGAATCTGAACCAGTACTGGGCAGTTACACTCAGATCCTTCTTTTCAATCTGAACTCCAGCCTCTATCCATCTAGGGGTGACATCAAAGAGGAGGGGGGCAAGGCAACCCTTCAAATCTTCAAGGGACTGAGTCGTAACCAATCCCTCATAATCATGCTTAAAGCCCATGGCTCTCTCATGGACAGAGTTTATCATATAACTGCAACACCCGACCTTTACACCTCGGACCATAACTGACTTAACCGGTCTAAATTTGCTTGCCTTCTTTTTACTGTTCGGCAGCAACTCTTCATATGTAGCATAAAAGTCCCATACCTATGACGGAACATAGGAGCCTCGAGGCCTGGTAAAAATTTGGAATTTGTGCCACTATAATATCTCCGTTATACTGCAGTACTTGCCCTCCAGACCCTCTATAGATAGAATCTTCTCCTCGAGGATGGTTCACAAACCATCTCCTTTCAACCCGTTGAGGAGTCTAGGTGGAGGGACGAATGGTGGCACAGGAGCCACAAGAGGTGCCGGAGCTGGCATTGAGTCTACTGGTGTGGAAGTAGGAGGGACCCTGGCTGAGTCAGGGTGAGATCTAATTCGGAGCTCAGACCATCGGGACTGTAGAGGTTGGTCATCCTCAGGCTCAGATAGAACAACTTGGGAGCCAGTGGTCACCATGTCAGAAATGGGCCTCTTGCCCTTGCTTTTATCACCCGGTGGAGGCTTTTGCCTTCCTTTCTTTGGAGGATTTGAACCCCCATCATTCATCGTGATACCCCGTGCTCTTTCATGGGGTGGCAAGTCTATATTTGTTTGTACCTTATCTGCTAAACATCGGGATAAAGTTTGAAACTTTCAATTAAGACCACAAAAAATAGTTGTAGACAGACTCGCCGAATTATTTTGGAAAGCCAAATCGGGCTCAGCGAAAGGATTGGCTCTAAAGCTTTAGCAAGTCGGCGATGGGCAGGGCCTTTCGCCGAATCGCTGACAAATTTCAATGAGCAAGGGCTAGCCCGCCGAAAGTTACAGTATAAAAGGGGGCTCAGGGGTTCAGACAAAAGGCAAACAAGAAGACTTTTGACGTGTCGCTGAATGCCTTCGACGAACTCAGGCTTCTCGCTGAAAGTTACAGAGCCCATCAACTCATTAAGCAATAAATTAAAGGCGAGATGGGGACCTTCGGCGAGTTCAACCTAGCTCGCCAAACGACCCAACGGGCCTACTTTGAACTCAACTTCTCAAATTCAACCCCGTAACCCCCGAAAACAAAATCAAAGCATGCACTAGTCAAATTAAAGCAAGACCCATAACGCCCATTACGCCAAGATACTCAGACTTCACCCGATTTTGCCAAATTTGGCTAATTGATGACTTTTTCCCTTAAGAGTTACGTCACCCACTATTTCATTGGACAAATTATGTCGTTAGGCACAAGTACAAGTTTCTCAGACTTCACCCAACTAAACTAAACAACATGCAAGCACAGCCCCACATAATTTAATTCATTTTAAAGCACAAAATTATGGGATTTCAACTTTATACACAGTACATGCAAGATATTCAAATTAAAACAGGCAATCAAATAAACTACTCCTATCAAAGAGGCCCAGCACACTTCAACAAGATAATACATTGCAAATGAGTAAAAATTCTTAAAAATAAACTCAGGGTTCAGAAAAACCAACCTTTTATGCTGATTAAATTAAAATTGAAATGCTAGGCGGCAATGTAATCCAACTCCGAGCACAAATCAACAACTAAAATACTCTAAAAATGCAAAAATATATAAACTAAATTGTGGATATGAGTTTGTGAAGTTCGAAAGTGAGGGAAAGTGAAGAGTTTGAAAGTTTAAACCCTTGCCTGTTTAAAAACCGTCCAGTTCTCGCCGATTCGGCGACATTAGTCGTGCTCACCGAACCACTTGGTGACACACCCAGTGGTCACTTACCTCGCCGAGTTTTACAGGACCTCCAGTTAATCTGGGGGTCCAAACGGTGGACTAGATTGCGATCACCGACCTGGGTGGCGATTCGCCAATAATTTCCTGGGCTCGCCGAATTTTACAAACTCCACTTTGAAATTGTCTCGACTCCAATGGTGGTCTAGGTCGGGTTGGCCGACCTCTACGGCGATATGCCACATGGACCTTTAGCTCGCCAATCTGCATTTTTCAAACACTTTCCACACTTTGTCCTGCACATTCAACACACCATTATTCTAAAACAACAATAAAGAGATAACACTGGGTTGCCTCCCAAGAAGCGCCTTAGTTATAGTCGTGGCCCGACTTCCCCACTTAATCTCGGTTTGTGGGGTAGAGATGAGACAACACATGACCCATTTGGGTTTCCAGTCGCTGAACATATATGGAATTGGAAGCAGTCATCTCATTCAGCAGTGAGACATTCTCTTTAATCTCATTCAACACCTTGTTGGGACTTTCGAGTTTGTGGAGAATGAGTGATAGTATCTCCTCTATTTGTCCACCCTCGTTTACATTGGGCTTTATATGCTTATGAGGGGGAAGGTACAGTTCTTTCTTTGTATCTGGTGCTTCCAATTCCATGATCTTCTTGGCCACTAGATCCAGATGAGTCAGGAGTGTGGCCAATACATAGTCCTTCTCGGTGTCCTTGTTGGTCATGGCTATGTGATCAAGAAGTTGGGCTTCTATTGCATAGGGTAGTCGTGAGAGACCCTCTGGACACATTTGGTCAGCCATTCTTTTGTTTTTTGGGCCAAGACTTTTGTAGAAGCAGTCCAATAGCACGTTATTTAAGATTCCATGAACTGGACACTCTAGGAAGAGTGCCTTAAATCTCATCCATAACTCATGGATTGACTCGCCCTCCAATTGTCTAAAACATAGGACGTTATCCCTAAGAAACATCATCCTTAATTGAGAGAGGTCCATTTGGTCACCGTTGCTACCAGACATGCTCCATTTTCCTACTCAGAACAGCAACACAAAAACCAAGACTAAAAATTAAGTAAGTATCACTATAATTAACAAGAACAAAATTTAACTTAACTAAAAATTCTCAAGTAACAACACTCCCCGGTAGCGGTGCCATTTTGATTTACGTATCAAGGACACTTCATCCAATACTAAGTGTCAACGATCATATAATACTAATATACCCAACTAAGTGAGTTGGGGTCGAGTACCACGAGAGTGGTTCGTAATCAAGAATCAATAGAAAAGAATAATTATGCTCACGTCAATCATAGCAAAAAAATATTTACGAAGAAAAGAATAATTAAGGTTAAGGGTGACACAAGTGTCAAATATCAAAGGGGGTTTGTTTGTAATTAACAGCTAAAACAACAAATAACACGAAAATATGAATATGGACACGGGATTCTTAGGATGTGATAGGATTATGGGCAAGGTAAACAACCGGATAATTACAATTAATAGTAAACAACTGCAAATCAGTGAATAAGCTAGACTTTAGTGGGGATAAACTTTCTCTCGAACAATTTATCCCGAATCAAATTGGTTTCTCTCCAACACCAATAAGAGGCAATGAAGCACAACCTTCGCTTTAGTTCATTCACTCTCTCGAGTAGAATGTGTGGAAAAGGGTTTAGGGTTCACTCTCTCGAGCTGAACCCATGACAACCTAATACCCACAGACCATCGATTCAGTAATTTTGGTTTTAAAACTTCTCTCTCAAGCAAGACAAAAACACGAAGTTAAGATTGTATTTGCAACTACAACCCAATAAATTCAACCATAATTACTGAAAAAAATCACTTTTAAATAGCATATAAACTATCAATTAACAATATCGAGTAGTTAATTCAACCCATAATCACACCCCAAGAATTGGGTTTTAGCTAGACATAGTAAAAAGGTAAAAATCATTACCAAGTTGTGTTTCCATCAACTTGGTAGGATTGATATAGTCTTTACAAAGGTCTAAGATGAAGAATCTTCAACACTCACTTCCAATTTCTTAGAAATGGAAATCTTCAAAGCTAAAGAAAAATGTCTCCAAACTCAGTTCTAGTTCTAAACATCAAAAACCGAGTAATACTATGATATTCGATACTAAGCTAAAAATTTAAACAAGTATTTATAGTTTTCAAAAAGTGTGTTACGAAGGACCATTCGGTGCAGTTAGTCGGGGTCGCCGATCCACTCGACGATCCGTCCTTTAGTCATTTTCATCGCCATTTTGCGTTTACCTTCAGCATACTTGAGGTTCTGACACTTTGGGCGATATGGCACTGCATCGCGGAGCCGTTCGGTGACTCACCGACTACTCCTTTTTCTCACTCACTAGATTTTCTCCTTCAGGGCTTGACACTCTGGAACATTAGGCGAGACCCTGGCCGTTCGGCAACTCGCCTAAAGGGTTAGGCAATCCTCATGCCTTCTTTCCTTCATTCTTTCAACTGCCTTGTTCCTTTTTGCTCAATAGTGTCCATGTTTTGTCCCTCAATCCAAATACCTAAAATCTAAGGATTTATATCAGTTATTAGCAAAAAAATATGTATTTGAGGACACTAAATCTATTAAAATAATGCCCTAAATGAAACCAAATTGTGGACTCATCAAACACCCTCTTTTAAAAGTGACGACTCTTAGAGATAACATCCTAAATTTCAAACAATTGGAGGTTGAGACAATCCATGAGTTGTGGCTGAGATTTAAGACATTATTGTTGCAGTGCCCAACTCATGGAATCCCAGATAAGTTGTTGTTGTATTGTTTCTATAGAGGTCTTAGTCTTGAGAACAGAAGAGTGGCTAACCAACTTTCTCCGGGTGGTCTAATACGACAACACTATTCAATAGTTGCCCACTCATTAATCACATGACTAAGACCAATAAGGAGACAGAGAAGGACCAAAAATTGGCCACACTGTTGACTCAGTTAGATCTCTTGGCCAAAAAGATTATGGAATTTGAAGTACTGTACAAAAAGAATGATATGTACATTCCTCCTCGTAAGCATAGAAAACACAAAGATTATGGGGATGGACAGATAAAAGAGATACTCTCACTCATTCTCCACAAAGTCGAAGAGCAAGAAAGAGTGTTGAAAGAGATAAAAGAGAATGTCTCGATGTTAAATCAGATGACTGCTTCTCATTCCATATCTATCCAGCTACTGCAAACACAAATGGGTCCTATGTTGTGTTGTCTCTATTCAAGACAACAAGGAGGGTTGCCTAGTGATCCTATGGCAAACCCAAAGAATGAAGGTTGATTTAGTACCTGCATCATTCCGTGATGTCAAATAAGGCGCTGTTTGGGAGGCAACCCATCTTTTTATTTTCTTTGTTTTTTGTTTTTGGAATAACGTGTGTTGATTGTGCAGGTGAAAAATTGGAATGTGTTTGAAGGATGTAGGTTGGCCATCCAAAAGTCCAGTCGGTGACTCGCCGAATATGTTGGCGAGCCTGACTTGGACCATCGTTGGACTCCATAAATTATAAAGATGGAGTCTGTCAAACTCGGCGGGCCCATGGACAAATCAGTGACTCGCCGAACAGGTCGGCGAGCCTGACTTTGTCCACTATTTAGGTCTCCAAATTAACTGGAGGTCCTGTAAAACTTGGCGAGGTACGTAACCACTCAGCGTGTCACCGAGTGGTTCGGCAAGGTTGACTAATATCACTAAAAGGGTGTGAATTGGACGGTTTTTAAAACGCAAAAGGTTTAAAATTTCAAATTCTTTCATATTCCCTCACTTTTTAACTTCATACAATCACACCTGCACTCTATATTTCCTATATATTTTCTTTTTACCACTTTTTAGTCATTGATTATGTGTTTGGAGTTGGAATTCTTTGACACCCAGCATAACAAATCGTATTTCGGCATAAAAGGTTGGTTTTTCAAACCCTAAGCTCATAAATAGCGGTTGAACTCATTTGCAATTGTGTAATTCTTATTGATGTGTGTTGGGCCTCTCTAAATAGCTAAATGTGTGCTAATTTACCTGTTTTAGTTTCGATACCATGCCTTAATTGCCTAAATTATTGATTTCCCTAATTTTGAGCTTTAAAATTGATCGTAATCTTGTGCTATTTTGTTGTTTGGTCTAGTCAGGTGAGGTTTGAGTAACCCAAATTATGTTAAATGATGTGCTTTGCCCAATGATGGAGCGTTTGACGTCATTCTTAAGGACTAAAGTCGTCAAATGGCCAATTTTTGCTAAATCGGGGGAAGTCTGACTACCCCAGTCTAATGGGTCTGAGCCTAATTGAGTGGGTGTGTTGTTTAATATTGTTTTTGGGGGCCACGAGTTTGATTTTGGAAGTCGGGGTTGAAAATGGCACGTTAGGCAGTTTGGTGAGCTGGGTCGAGCTTGCCGAACCACTCGGCGGTTCGCATGACTCCCCTCAGATCGCCTTTAATTTCATGAATTAGTTGAGTTTAGGTCTGTAGAAGAGAAGCTTAAGCTCGCCGACTGCATTCGGAAACTCGCCGAAAGTCTTCTTTGATCACCCTTTTCTGCGGCCCCAACCCCTAAAATACATTGTAACTTTTGGGGGCTAGTCTGTGCTCGTCGAATGAGGTCGGCGATACGCCGAAAGGCCCTTCTCATCACCGACATGCCATTTTTTTGGGAAATTTTATAGGCAGTCTGTTTGGCGAGTCCGATCTGGCTCACCGAAGTGACTCAGCGAATCGCCGATTGGTTCGGTGAGTCTTTTTGCAGATTATTTTCTACAATTTTATTAAATTGTTTCTAACTCTTCCCAATGTGCTTTGCAGATATGGCTAGACCAAATGTAGCAGGTCGAGACATGCCGCTACACAAGTGAGCAAAGGGTATCACAATCATTGAGGATGCAGTTGTATATAAGGCAAAGGCTACAAAACTTCCTACCACAAGTGGGAAGGGCAAAGGCAAAGGAAAAGCACCGGTCCCTGAGTCACCGGAGATCAGCTCCGATAGTCAAGGAGTGTACGCCACTCACCTCACCACATATGAGATTGAGGGTGAGCGCCAGAACCCTCAGGCTATCACTTCTAAGCCTGATGATATCAGCTATTATTGACCAGGAGAGCTGAACTGCACTCCAAGAGGATGCATGATCCGTCTAGGATCCGGGTACCCCAGACTGCTACCCTCCTCATATCACAGACCAGGTTGTGACCCAAGTACCACCTGCACAGGGTCCTTCTCCGTGGTCCATGATAAGACTGAAGGCTGAGGTATTGAGGACCATCATCGAGGAGAAGATGTTGTCTACAGATGGAGTGATAGACATATATCCAGAAATCTATTGCACCTTGAGGTCCCACAAATTTCAGATCTTCACAAAACACTGTGTCCCTTGCATTCCCAATTGGGTTCGGGAGTTTTACACTGCGTATAGAGCCCTAGTGCAACAAGGGAAAAGAAAAGTTGCCAGCCCATTCAGTTGATAGGCGTGCCTCAAGGCTTGAAGCCACAGTTCCTGGGATGATCGCGATGACCCCTAATGCTTTTGTGACACCCCTTAATGTGTTTATTATTGCCTTTGCAGCAAGGATAGCAGTGTGTGAGCGAGTCTAGGGGCCACTGATTAGGTGACGACCCTAAAGGCCGCAATTGCTGAGTTGTGGAATGACGTGGACTAGCTGAAGTCCATATATATTCCCATGATTTTTTGGACTGTGGAGATCCCCGACATGCCAGCATATGACGATGTGCCTTCAACTATCACCAGAGATGAGATACGAGCTAAGGAGGTGGTTGCTACCGAGTTAGAGGATGAGACTGATGAGGAGCAGCTCGATGTCCACGAGGAGCCTACCTATGAGGGCCTTACAAAGGTTAAGGAGGCCATGATATAGTTCGTCGTGCAGATTTCATTGGCACATACAACCATGGCTGAGTCTAGTGGAGCTAGGGATGATGTTACACCGGGCATTGATGCCTAGGATCAAAGTGTTGCAACGGGCATTGATGCCCCAACAAATGGAGCGACTAAGTAGACAGGACTTTTTCCTTACCTCCTTCTTTGTCATCTTTATTGACTTTTATTATTTTAGTGCATTTAAGGACAACTACATTTTTGTTTGTGTTGGGGTGAGGTATTTTCATACCTACCTCCTCTGACTACCTTTTGTATATACTATTGGGTTTTTGTGCTTTGAATTTTTTTTTGATATTGTCTTGTGGATGTTTGAGCTTGTGGCTCCTCATTATGAATGCATATGGTTTTTTACCCTTTTGAAAAAAAAATTAACACCTTTTGTGTGTGATTGTAGTTGTTCTTGTGCAAATTTGAGTATCAGTTATGATCAATACCGATGACTTGAATAGTGCTCTTAATTGAACAAAAATGAATGTACCGCTACGATGAGGCCAAATGAAGTTGCATAGAAAATATGTGGACTTTTTGCATCTCGTTGTGACTAGTCGATTATCGAATAAGTCTCTTGTGATTAACATTGCACACTAGCAAAAGTGTGGAGTCTTGTTAGATATTGGTGTCAATGCCTTGTGTGATGAGCTTACCGTGAACCTTGTGTGATGAAACCTAGAATTTGCCCCGTTGGTCCGGTTGACTAAGTCATGCAAGCTCTTGAAATAATCTTACGCAACAATTTGGAAGAGTGAAACAATTTGATAATATATCTCTTTTGTGGCCAACCTTGTGAGTGTGTGAACTTTGCTTGAACCCTTTTGAGCCTTATCCTTTTCTTGGAAGAAACATGATGCAATTTTAACCCCTCTTCATCCATTCACCCATAATCCTCATGAAGTGTGGTTTGTTTAAATAGCCAACTTAAGCCAAAAGCCTAAGTTGCGGGTGTGGTGAAAAGAGGAGGAAAATCAAGAAGTGTGAAGAATTCCCCTCGATCCATGGTTTTGATAAAGTTGAACCCCTCCATACAAATAATAAGAGAAAGAAAAGAAGAATGAAAAAAAAAGAATGAAAAAGTTGTGAAATAAAGTTGTCAAAGTTGCAAAAGAAATGGGGGGTCCGGTATTCTATTCGAAGTGAATAATGGGGTGAATTTTGAGCATGAGTGAAAATGCTGAAGAAAAGAAAGGAAAAATGATGTATATACCACATTTCATGAGGATAACAACCACTAAGCCTAAATAACTATATCTTTACACTCAACCACGTTACAAGCCTTATGAAGACCTTTTTGATCTTGAGTGATCTGGAACGAATGTTGATTGGAAAATAAGGGCAAACCTATGGGTGAAGTCATGCATGTGTGTTCATCTTTGTGATTGTGAGAGTTGTATATGATTCCAGAGCTATAAATTGTT
This sequence comes from Solanum acaule, assembly GCA_036250505.1. NCBI lineage: Eukaryota > Viridiplantae > Streptophyta > Magnoliopsida > Solanales > Solanaceae > Solanum > Solanum acaule. The sequence goes on from JAJOOR010003457.1 coordinate 36,233, forward strand.
AAAGAATTGTGTGTGAATATTGAATCATTCTTCTTGTTGTGAGGGCATTTGAGTAGCTTTGTTGAGCTTGAACTTGCATTTGAAGTAAGTATTGTGAACTTGAAAATCTTTGATAATGGTGAGTCATAACTTGAATTTTTTAGTGCACAATTGATCCTTGTTTGAGTAAGCTGAGTCTTGTTGTGAGTATTCATGATTGAGTCTTTTGTAGCACTATTTGAGACATCCTTTTTAAACTACTGAACTTGAGTTTTACTTGAGGACAAGAAAAAGTTTAAATTGGGGGTGTTGATGAGTCTGAGATTTGGACTCATTTAGGGCTTTGTTTATATTGAATTAGTGTCCTCAAATGCTTAATTTGTGCCAATAATTGATGTAAAACCCTTGATTTTCAGGTATATGAATTGAGGAACAAAGCAAGGACATTAACAAGCAAAAAGGAACAAAACAGGATGAAAGGATGAAAAAAGGCAGCCTGGTGATCGCCAAGTTCACTTCTGGAATCACTGAATGGCTATTTGACAGTGTAAAGTTCCAGTGTGCCAAGCCCTAAAGGAAAGAACCAAGTTGGAGATGGAAAGGAGCAGTCGGTGGATCGCCGAGTGATTCTGCGAAGACAAAATAAATCGCCCAAAGTTACAAACCTGGAGGATGCTGAGTACTAATGAAAATGGGCGATGGAATAGACCAAAGGGCGGCTCGCCGAGTGGTTCGGTGAGCCCAACTCACTTCGCTGAGCGACTCTTCGCAACACATTTTTGGCGACTATAAATACATTTTAGAACATTTAGTTTAGTATCAATTACTCATTTGAACAATTTTTTAGTAAGATTTGAGCACCTGGAGATAGTTTTTCTCTAGTTTTTCCTTAGCTTTGAGGGATTGAGGAAGTTCACTTTTGAGAAATTTGAAGTGATCTTTGACATTCTTCGAATTGGAGCATAGGACGAATCTACACTTACCCAGTTGATGGCTAATTAATTTGGTAATTGTTTTTACCTTTTTATAATGTCTAGGTAAAACCCCAATTCTTGGGGTGTGATTATGTGATTATGGGCTGATTTAGTTTATGGGTATTGTTAATTGTTAGATTAAATGCTATTTAGAAGTGAGTTTAATCATTAATTGTGGTTTAATTAAAGAATTGTAGTTGCCAATGCAGTTCTATGTTTGTGTTCTTGGCTTGCGAGATAGAGAGGTTTTAGAACTTAAATTATTGATTGATGGTCTATGGGTATTAGGTTGACCTGGGTTTAGCTCGAGAGAGTGAATCCTAAACCCAACCCCACACATTCAGCTTGAGAGAGTGAATCGACTAAGGTCTGGGCTGTTCTTATTTTTCATGTTTGTTGATGTTCGAGAGAAATCACTTGATTCGGGGTAAATTGTTCGAGAGAAAGTTTACCTCCACAATAGCCTAGCTTACTCACTAATATCTAGCTAATTACTAATAGTTGCAATTACCCATTTGTCTATATTAGTCGATAATCGATCACATCCTAAGAACCCGTCTCATTATTGTTAATTCATATTGTTTGCCACTATTTGTAGTTGATAATCAAAACAAAAAACCCCATCTAACATTTGTGTCATCCCCCTGATTTGAATGATGTCTTTATTCGATAAGTTTTATTCCTATGACTGATTTGACCATGTTCATACTTCCCAATTGAATCTGAAACACGTACCACTCCCTGTGGGATTCGACCCCAACTCATTTAGTTGGGTTTTATACTGACTAGAGATCATTGACACTTAGAACTGGATGAAGTGTCCTTGAAACGTTAATCACTTATGCTCTAGCTCTACCGACAAATGGCATGACTTCCCATGTACAAGTTGGTAGGGGGACATACCTATGGGAGTCTTGAATGCGGTGCGATAGGCCCATAGAGCATCATTAAGCCTTCTTTACCAATCTGTTTTGTTGGCGTTCATAGTATTTGCAAGGATCTGCTTTATCTCTATGTTTGACACTTCAACTTCCCCACTAGACTGTGGATGGTGAGGAATAGTGAAATTGTGACGAACTCCATATTTCTCTAGCAACGCCTTGAATAAATTATTACAAAAGTGAGAACCTCCATCGCTGATAATCGCCCTAGGTGTACCAAATCTGGAGAAGATACTCTTTTTCAGGAATGCGGTGACACTCTTACCCTCAATGTTTGAAAGTGGAATTGCTTCAACCCATTTTGATACACAGTCAACCGCAACAAGAATATACTTCATCCAATGTGAACTCACAAATGGACCCATGAAGTCAATGCCCCAAACATCAAATAACTCAATCACCAATATGGGATTCATAGGTAGCTCTTGCTTTTTTGAAATCCCTCCTTCTCTTTGGCAACGATCACAAGATTTGGCAACATCATTAGCAGCTTGGTGGATGGTAGGCTAGTAATACCCACACTACAAGATTTTATGAGCAGTCTGAATACCACTATGATGCCCACCAATAGGCGATGAAGGACACACCTCTAGTATACTCATCATCTCAACCTCGGGCACACAATGATGAATAATCCCATCAGCACAAATACGAAACAAGTAAGGCTCATCCCTAAAGAACTTCTTCAAATCATACATAAACTTTTTCCTTTGGTGGAATGACAAATCCTTGCCAAGTAGTTAGCCAAATCTGTGAACTAAGGGATAATATCAAAAGAAGCAGCTGTAGACACATAATTTTTGACCGAACATAAGGTTTTATACTATTTTTTGTTCCTTAAATGTTTCTTTTATGTCTAAATTAGATATTTTGATTTTGTCTTATTTTAGTAAGTTTATTTTAAAAGATTTGAAAATAACAAAAATAATATGTTTTAGTTTAAGTTTAGTTTAATAAATAAGTTAGTATATATTAATTATATTTATTATTAGATACTCAATTTTTGTTAGTTTTCAAAATAATTAAATAATATTTTTATTATATTATATTGTATTATATTATAAATAAAAAATAAAGAAAAACCTAGAACTAATCCCATTTTCTCCCACTCAACCCCACCTGCAGACCCACTTCCCCCTATTCTACCTATACAAACATACATAAACTCCCAATTCTCACCACAACTCCAGTCCACCCTACTCCCACGTACCACTTCCTCACTCACCTACACCACATCTACACCTATATCTATACTACACATATTAATATACACATATAAGAAGCAACACAAACGTACAGAAAAAGAAAAAAAAACAAGAAAAAACACAATCTGCAGATACAAAAAAAAAAAAAAAACCAGAAAGAGGAAAAAAAAAGCACACTTCTACTACTATACATTCACCCAAAAAACACAACACACACGATACAAAAAAATCAGAAAATACACATCCTTGTTTTATTCTTCTTCTAAAAAATTCACCAACACATTCACATCTTTTCTTCCATACCCATTTTTTTTAATATCACCACAAACACATATACCATCATAAACAACCTACAAAAATTTTGTGGTGTTCTAATCGAGCTTCGGTTAAGATTTTGCGGTATTCAACTTTACTTTATCTCTTTATTTATTTTATACATTCAATTTGATGTAATTTTATGAAAAGTTTTATTATATTTTGTTTCATTCATGAATTTGATTGAAATGATTCATTTGTTAGTTGTTATATCTCTATTTCACGAATGAAGGTAGCTTTAATTGATGATTTTTTCTTCTTAGTTGTGATCTCTTAAAAATGAACGGGTCATAACATTGTTCTTTTCTTGATTTTGATGCTAATAAAGATAAAGTAGGTATAGTTAGGCTAAAAATAATTATATAAAAAAAATATTGTTGTTTTATTTTATCAAACAAAAATGAGTTTTATTTTTTACAATTCGTTATTGTTTTGTTTGATTAGAAAATGTATACTTAATATTGATGTTAATTCTAACAGTAATAAAAATATTAAAATATAAAATAAAAAGATATGAATATGATCCAAAATTTTATCCTAGAATGTTAGTATTTTATTTTATTTGATTTTTCTTTATAAAGACTAAGTATTTTCTTTTAACATTAGCCAAATTTTTAGGTACGTTAAAATTATTTGTTTCGATTAAGAATGCGGTTGCGCATTTTTTTTGAGACATAAAAAAAATCAGGGATGCAGTGATGCACCTTGTCCAATAATATAATTAAATTTTATTAATCTAAAGTAGAGACTTATAGAAAAAAAAAAGATTATTAGGTGTGATGCAAAGAAGACTGTTATGTCTCCAAATGTCAAGATCGAGAATGCAGTTATGCATCCGGTTTAAGACTAATAAAAATTCAACAATTAAAAAATAAACAAACCATGACGTATAGACACAAATTATCCAAAATCGTATCAAGATAAGTATAAGTCAATAAAAGCAACCGTGCTAGAACCATGAGAACCGAGGGATGCCTAATACCTTCCCCTCGGTCAACAGAATTCCTTACCCGAATTTCTGGTTCGCGGACTAATATAAAGAGTTATTTTCCTTTTGATTAGGGTTTAAACAAAAAGGTCATTTCGAACATCATAACTCAATTCCAAGTGGCGACTCTGAAACAATAAAATAATCCCTTAATCAATACCGTCACTTAAATTGGAAAAACCATATCTTCCGCTTTCGTGCGCGAAAAAAAAGGTGTGACATCTCTGGCGACTCTGCTGGGGAATAAGCAGAATTTGAGCTTTGTTATACTGACTTTTACTTGATCTTATTATTATTTTTTGGATATATTGTCTATAATAACTTAATCTGCTATTTGTTGCTTATTTATTGCTTTGATATTGTGGAACTGTATATAAATTATTGTCTTCTATCATACACTACTCTGAGTCTCTAGTAACACTCACACACATTCACAGGAATGCAGTTATGCGTCCTACTTCTATTAAGATAAAGATGGAGTGTCTTGACACCTAGTGAAGGATTTTTAGTCATACATGTTAGATGGGGTTGGATCAGCAATGAAGCCAGAAAAGCGCTGCTACAGATAAGTTGCCCCTCCCTGACTCGAGTTGTCCACTCGAGTAAGCCAGTCTAGATACTTATCTTATTCAGGTTCGAACCTAGTAAAACTAGAATATAGACATGGTCATCCCTAGAAGACTCCGCTTATTTGCAATATTTGCATGTGACATAGTGAGCCTCAAAACAAGAGTAGTGTCTTCCTAGGACAAATATCCCTCTCTTACTTGATCACTTAGCTTACTTTATGTGCTACATGAAAATGCATTTATTTAGAAACTCTCTAGAAGTTGACTCATTTTAGTGTGATTAGTGTAATGAAATTTTGATTTTTACAACAAAAAAAAAGACATAAAAAAATATTATTATTATTATTTTAGAAGTTATTATACATTTCTAGAAAATGAAATGAAAGATTTTTCACTATTTAGCCAAAATTACAAAAAATAAAATATAGTTAAATTTCTTTTATACAGTTAATAAAAAAATTCAAAATAATTTGCTTTCATAATACTTTGGAAAGTTCAATCTGAACGAACTACGCATACCTGATTCTCATAACAAAGAGATACGTAGGCAACCCTCTTCGGGTTCGGTGATTCTTATTTAAAATTTCAAAAAAAATAAAGTTCTTAATTCTTATTCAAAAATTTTAAAAAAAGATTTGTTTATCCTTTCTAAAAATAGGGTTTTTACCTTTCTTCAAAATTAAATAAAACAAAAGTGTTTTTTACTTCATATAACAAAACTTCCTGAACTACGTTTGACCTGATTCTTGTTTTGACAAGATACGTAGGTAGCCTTATTTTAAGGTTCGGTCCAACCAAGAAAAGAAATCTAAAAAGTCCTCATCACAAAATTTAGGGCAAAAAAATATGGGATTTTTTTTTATCCAGAAAAAAATTTGACTTAGTTGGTACCAACATGTATAGAAATGTGCATAAAGAAAAAGAAAGAAAATGTTAAACTATTTGGCAAGACAGACCAACTTTGTTGTGACCTATAGACTTCTTTTGGTATCTCTTAATACATATATGTATTACTTGAGAAATTATCTTGCTTAAAGTTAAGTCTAAAATAAATTCGACTTCATTGTTTCATGTGCATTGTGTGGCGAGCTTTAGATATAAAATTCAATGACATGACTTTGTTGATCTAGAACTTGGCCCGAATGTTCGTTGAGACGAAATTTTGAGCCACATTTAACTTGGGAAAGGATTATACGCTTTCTTTGATCCGATTGTGCCTTTCAAGCTTACCAAATGACATGTTATCCATAAAACTCCCATTTTGAGCATAACCCTTTTTATTTGAATAATCACATCTTAGCATATATCCTTTTGAGTGCATAAATGCACTATTCCTTGTTCTACCTCCTTGAGCGTACTATCAATTATCCACATAGTGTCAAGACCTAAGTTGGGTACCAAAATGAAAAGGCCAAATATGTGAAAGTTCAAAAAAATGACAAAGAAAAGCTAGACTAAAAAAAATGAAAAAAACTCCAACAAAAAAGAGAGGAAAAGAAAAAAAATAAAAAAATGAGGAGAAGCTTTCAAAAAACAAAGGTCAAATGCGAAAATGAAAATATTGAGAGCATTATGCAAATTTTAAGGAGAAAATAGTCACTTTATCCCAAATGAATATCCTATCGTTCTTTAAGCCTACATTACAAGCCAATGACGAATCCTATTTGATCTCATTTTTTGTGTTCTCACATTAGTGGATTCTTACATGACGGCCAAGCATATGGTATCTCGATCTCATGTATTGAACATCTTTCTGAGTGTGAATGACCTCTAAAACGTCCTAAGATCAGAACATTTCTATTGTGTGATGTAGGACTTCATTTGTTGTTAGGGCACCTGAAACATGAGGATATGAATAATTTTAACCCTTTAATTTATGCAGGATGAACGCATCTTGTAAATACTTAAGTATGTTTGAGATACAATTTGAAACTATAGGGATTACTCAAAGTTGACCTCTTATTTGTATGAAAATAGTTGAATGCGGTTCATATGCATAATACTAATTGTTGGTACCAATTAAAGTCAAAACATTGTCAACCATGGACAGATTCATTTCTCAAAAGATGTCTTTTGTAGGAAAAATCAAGAAAAAGAAAAGTATTTTTTTGATTTAATATAAACTACGTTTGACCTGATTCTTGTTATACAAGATACGTAGGCAGTCCTATAATGGGCTTGGTCTCACAAAATAAGATTTTATATCCTCGAAAGAACGAAATTGGATTATTTCATAAAAGAAATGGTGATAAATTAAAAAGATTGTCAAAGTTCCTTAGTTTCCAAAATTGGGGAATATTTTTATTATTTTGTTTTTTACTCTTTTTTTTTTTTAAATCACTATCATTTCTAGGGAACAACCACCCTAGTTGCGTTTTGACCTTAGGGAACTAACACTCTAGAGACATTCTAGGGAATAAAAACCCTATCATCTTTCATTTCTAGGGAATGAACTCCCAAATTGCATATTGTCTTGCATTTTTCTTTTGGTATAAGTATTTGTCATTCATGCTAATAACACATAAAAAATATTTTCTAGTGCAAACTGGGATAAAAATAAAAAATGTTGTGGTGATTACAAATGACGATTCTGTTTAGTAAGATATTCTTGAGTAATGAGAGTTAGAATTAGCAGGACCCTCCTGGACAATGGGACGTAGAATAGCAAGGACCCTCCTGAACAATGGGACGTAGTATAGCAAGGACCCTCCTTAACGATGGGACGTAGTATAGCAAAGACCCTGCTGAACAATGGGACGTAGTATAGCAAGGGCCCTCCTGAATAATGGGACGTAGTATAGCAAGGACCCTCCTGAACAATGGGACGTAGTATAGCAAGGACCCTCATGAACAATGGGACGTAGTATACCAAGGACCCTCCTAAACAATGGGACGTAGTATAGCAAGGACCCTCCTGAACAATGAGACGTAGTATAGCAAGAAACCTCCTGAATAATAGGACGTTGTATAGCAAGGACCCTCTTCAACAATGGGACGTAGTATAGGAAGGACCCTCCTGAACAATGAGACGTAGTATAGCAAGGACCATCCAGAATAATGGGATGTATTATAGCAAGGACCCTCCTGAATAATGGGACGTAGTATATCAATGACCCTCCTGAATAATGGGATGTAGTATAGTAAGGACCCTCCTCAACAATAGGACGTAGTATAGCAAAAACCCTCCTAAACAATGGGACGTAGTATAGCAAGGACCCTCCCGAACAATAGGACGTAGTATAGCAAGGACCCTCATAAACAATGGGACACAGTATAGTAAGGACCCTCCTGAACAATGGGACGTAGTATAGCAAGGACCCTCCTGAACTATGGGACGTAGTATAGCAAGGACCCTCCTGAACTATGGGACGTAGTATAGCAAGGACCCCGCTGAACAATGGGACATAGTATAACAAGGACCCTCCTGAACAACGAGACGTAGTATAGCAATGACCCTCCTGAATAATGGGACGTAGCATAGCAAGGACCCTCCTGAATAATGGGACGTAGTATAGCAAAGATCCTCCTGAATAATGGGACGTAGACTAGCAGGACCCTCTTGGATAATGGGACTTGCAGGACCCTTCTGGACAATGGGAATTAGTGTAGCAGGACCCTCTTGAATAATAGGACTAGCAGGATCCGCTTGGATAATGGGATTAGTAGGGCCCTTCTGGATAATGGGACTAGCAGGACCCTCCTAGATAATGCGATTAGCAGGACCCTCCTGGATAATGTGACTAGCAGGATCTTCCTAGATAATGGGATTAGCAGGACCCTCCTAGATAATGGGACTAGCTGGACCCTCCTGGATAATGGGACTAGCTGGACCCTCCTGGATAATGGGACTAGCAGGACCCTCCTAGATAATGGGATTAGCAGGACCCTCCTGGATAATGGGACAAGCAGGACACTCCTACATAATTGGATTTACAGGACCCTCCTGGAAAATGGGACTAGCAGAACCCTCCTACATAATGGGATAAACAAGACCCTCCTGGATAATGGGACTAGCAGGACCCTCCTACATAATGTGATTTAGTTTCGCAGGACCCTCCTACATAATAGGATTAGCAGGACCCTCCTACATAATGGGATTAGCAGGACTCTCCTACATAATGGGATTAGCAGGACCCTCCTACATAATGGGATTAGCAAGACCCTCCCTCCTACATAATGGGATTTAGGTTAGCAGGACCCTACGTCCTACATAATGGGATCAGCAGGACCCTTCTACATAATGAGATTTAGGTTAGCAGGACCCTCCTACATAATGGGATTAGCAGGACCCTCCTATATAATGAGAATTAAGTTAGCAGGATCCTCCTACATAATGGGATTAGCAGGACCCTCCTACATAATGTGAATTAGGTTAGCAGGACCTTCCTACATAATGAGATTAGTAGGACCTTCCTACATAATGGGATTTAGGTTAGCTGGACCCTCCTACATAATGGGATTGAGATTAGCAGGACCCCCTTACATAATGGGATTAGCAGGATCCTTCTACATAATGAGGTTTAGTTTAGCAGGACTCTTCTACATAATGGGATTAGTAGAACCCTTCTGGACAATGGGATTAGCAGGACCCTCCTACATAATGAGATTTAGTTATTTTCTCCTAGGATAAATATTTCCTAGTCTGAGATTGTTTTTTTATTTTCTCTTAGGATAAACACTTCCTAGTCTGGGATCCTTATATTTTATTTTCTCCAAGGTAATTAAACACTTCCTACTCGGAGACGTTATTTTTTATTTTTCCTCCTAGGATAAACACTTCCTAGTCTGAGTTTATTTTTGAAAATTTACATTTGCTAATAACTCACAAAAAATTTCTAGTGAAAACTAGGGCAAACTTTTTGTTTATTTTCTTTTGTTTGTTATGGTTTTCAGGTTTCTTCAAGCAAAACATGGATTTGAAATTCAAGAACAAAGTTGCAACTCTTTTTCAGAATAATCAATCCTATGATAGCCAAAATCAGCTTCTTCAATGCATGTTGCAGCCTGACTTCCTGACATTTTTTTATATTCAACTTTCTATTAAGAAAACATGCAGTCATTCAAGAACATATTCAAATTATCATTTCGAATAGTGCAAAAAACTCACTCTAAGTGGCAAGTTAAGCATCAAATTCAATTCAAGATCAAGAGACTCACCCAAAAAATCAAGGTGATATCTCAAAGTTAAGACTCAAGTGAAGACTCAAGAGAAGTTCCATAGATAGGAACTTGTACTTTTATTTTCCTTTTTGACAATTAGCTTTCATTTTTTTTATGTAAGGCTATGAGCCATGACCTAGAGCCTCGATGGAACCTTACTCAACTTGCAACTCATCACCTCGTCTCTTGAACTACATGTGACCTGATTCCCTTATAACCCGGGATAAGGATGTCCAAAACAAGGACTCGGTCGCACAAATTTTGTCTTTCAAATAAAAGTCCGGCCAAAACTTGTCACTTTGTCTACTTCTTTGTTTGAAAACTCTTCGTGTTTCCAGTGAAAGAGGGGCAAACTGTAGACACGTAATTTTTGACCGAACATAAGGTTTTACACTATTTTTTATTCCTTAAATGTTTCTTTTATGTCTAAATTAGATATTTTGATTTTGTCTTATTTTAGTAAGTTTATTTTAAAAGATTTGAAAATAACAAAAATAATATGTTTTAGTTTAAGTTTAGTTTAATAAATAAGTTAGTATTTCTTAATTATATTTATTATTAGCTACTCAATTTTTGTTAGTTTTCAAAATAATTAAATAATATTTTTATTATATTATATTATATATTATAAATAAAAAATAAAGAAAAACCAAGAAGTAACCTCATTTTCTCCTACTCAACCCCACCTGCACACCCACTTCCCCCTATTCTGCCTATACAAACATACATAAACTCCCAATGCTCACCACAACTCCACTCCACCCTACTCCCACGTACCACTTCCTCACTCACCTACACCATATCTACACCTATATCTATACTACACATATTAATATGCACAGATAAGAAGCAACACAAACGTACATAAAAAAAAGCGAAACAAGAAAAAACACAATCTGCAGATACAAAAAAAAAAACAAAAAGCAGAAAGAGGAAAAAAAAAGGCACACTTCTACTGCTATACATTCACCCAAAAACCACTTTAATGACCCAGAATGTCATTTTTAGAAATTTTCGTGAAATTACCATTTCATCCCTTCCAATAGTTTCCCCGAGTCATTCATGATCAGTCGGTGGAGTTGGTCTGAGAATTTTGAACTATTCGTTTAACTTGAGTTAATTAATTGATGGGTAATTGTAGATAATTGACTTAACCGATAGTTAATGGACTAAAGTGATAATTTATTTAATTCATTTATTAAAAAAAATAGTAGGGTTTGTCACTTTTTATATATAATTAATTTAGCCAAAAAAAAAGATAAAGAAGAGAACCTAAAATTTCCCGTGAGAGGCGACCACCGTGAAAGCAGAAAGGTTCACATTCAGGTAATTTACTAATCTTTAATATCGTATTGCTAGATATGGAATGAGATATAAATGCTATGATAGTTATGTTAATTATATTGGAAGGAAAGGTTGTAATTTATGTCAAATTGATTGGAAAGAAAGGTGGGAATAGATTGTGGTGTTGCATCGTTTTTGGGGGCAAACCTGCCCTTTAATCATTGGCGAATCAATGCCAAATGATTGATGCATTAGTGTAGGTTATGGCTTTGCAACAAAAGAGAGTATATTATTGTCCTTAGAGGTTAACGTACTGGTTCCTCTTTTTCCTATCAAATAGGTCTTACGACGATGATAATATATAATTAGCCTAGCTTGATATATTGGTATATAAAATTAAATATTGAGTATATTGTATTACATGAATACCGTTAGAATTGTGATATTGGAGAAGTTGAAGCTTAACCCTAGACTTGAAATTTAGAAACTTGATTTTAAATTTGGGTGAGTTTTTGGGTCTAGGCTATACCTATAGTAATATGGGTGTTGTTAGTTTCGAAATCTTATTGTGACTATGTACTTGAATAGATTGTATTGATTTGAAAGCTCAACGAAAGGGGAAGACTCAAGTCCCGGAGTAATCATTCGATTGTTTGAGGCAAGTGGATTTCTAAACCTTTGTTAAGTGTATGGAATTCATGTATTTCCTTGTAATATGTGTTTAGGGTAATGAGGCTTGGTGATGGGTTGACTTGTCCACATTGATTAATTCTAATGATGAGAAAGGGATAATAAAAGGCAATGTGATCAAGTGTTTGTGTGATGTGTTGAGAATTGTTTGAAAGGCTTGTTGAATCACTGTTGATGTTGTATCCTGATTGTGTTGTTGTGAATTGTGCAATGTTATGAAAATGGTCATCTCTTCATTATTTGTGTGAACATGTCAATTGCATTGTTCTGAGATATGGTTGTGACAAGTGTTATGTGCATTGAGAAAGAATAAGAAAATAAAGAGGATGTACCATTTTGAGGGACGTGTTGCGCGCCGCGACAGATACTATATTTCGAGGGACGTATCGCGCGCCGCGATGGTTACTATTATCGAGGGTCGTATCGCGCGCCGCGATGGATGCATGGACAGATATGTCCCCCATGGGTCCCGGACTGAGAGACAGCGGGTGTGTAT